>JAOWBP010038336.1:9012-21067 GCA_028571105.1 Tragopan temminckii
GTCTTTATACATATAGAGCTGTATAAAAATTGATGTCTAGACTTGTGCTGTCTTGTTCTAGATTGATTTTTTTTTTTTTATATTTACAAATGAAAACAAGAGTTCAGGGCTTTTTCCCACATAAAATCCTTGGTCTCTGATCTGAAGGACAGACTTAACAGTAGCAGCTCTGGCTGACGGATCCTGCTTTCCTGCTTCTCACACAGCTACCACTTTGGCTGAGCTGTGAGATTTCAGGGCTAGACGTGGTCAGATGCAAAGTGCTTCCAAACAGTATAATGGGGTCATCTGGCTCTGTGAAACCTCCAGGCATTTCTTCATTTAGGTAGTCATAAACAATTAAATAGCAAATGTACTTTCTGAGAGTTTAAAAACATTAGCATTTTAACACTCCTATTATGAATTTTTATCCATCACTGCACTTCTTTCATCCAACCGAAATTAGAAGTTCTGTCATATCACAAGTATAAGCTTTTCTTGCTACATCAATCCCAGAAGGAAGCAAAAAAGGTGATGGATCTCTGGGAAAAGGATCACATGTCACCTAGCTTCTCAGACCAGTAAGTCCCAGAAGACTTGTCTAAAGCTCTGAATTCAGAAATTTTGAAATACTCCTATGGTACTACGAACAACTGTGCCATCTAAGAGCAGGATTACATTTCTTTATATTATTCTTATGCTTTTTTTGTGTGTGTGACTGAAAGGGCTTTCTCATCTGCTTCTTTCACTCGGCAATTGTTAAGTCTCTTGGGCCAATCCTCCCCCAGTCTTACAAGAAGATGCAAGGAACAATGTTAATCTACTGCTGAATGTACCTGCAGGAGTTAAAGCATGACACTCACTGAATACCATGAATATTTATAATTGTAACCCACTGTGGCATGTGTTTTCTGTTTGTGCTTTCATCACATTTCTAGGTGATATACATTTTTTTGTTGTTGCTGAGAGTAAATACAGGAACTCTGAACTATGAACAATTAAAGCCCTTGCTGCTGTTCGTGAAATATTAGCTGACCTACTTCACTGCAGTTTTAATTAGGTATTACTCCCATGCTGGTCTCGCCCCTGTGGGCATTACACAGCTGGCACAGATATAAGCATTTCTAAGGCAGGGCAACTCACCGGGAAAGATGTGTAGAAAGAAATCCTTCAAAACAAAGGAGCACCGCAGGCACTGCAGTGATACCAGGTTCTCATGAGCCTTCCTGTTCCCAAATTGGGATGTAGCAGTGCCAAAAGGGAAGTCCAACCTGTGAACCCACCTGGGATCAGTCCTGAATCCCCCAAATTCAGCTTCTGTACCAAAAATACTGAAAGCCTGGCACTGCATCCAGGGATTTGTCACCTGCAAACTCAGGTGTAGCAGCAGATAGGTGACCTGCAAGACTCCCGCAAGTCACTGTAATAACCATCAAAGCTGTTGTTTAATATCCCAAAATAGGTCTTGCTGCTTCATGCTTCAGTAACTGAAATAATTCCAAATTAATCATTTTTAGTTTAAAAGAAGTCTTCTGAGGAACAGTGAGGCACAGATCTTCAATTATCTACTTATATCCATCAGTAGAACTATGGTATTTTGTTGTTTCATTATGGTAGTTCAGCTGTATGCTGCTGCATACAAATATATGCTGCAAAAATGTATTCCCTGGGAAATTTTACAGATTTCCTTCTCTTTTTCTCCTTTTGCTAAGATGAATAACTCTGTATGCAAAATTTCAGTGCTCTTTGTCCAAAAATAAGCAGCAATATACTGAGCAAGAATATGATTCCATGTCACATTAAGCAGATAAAGTTGTACACACATCAAAGTAATTTCTGAAGCAATTAAGGATGAAATAGAAATTGGGGAGCCTGTTCTCTCATCGAAGTGTGCCAGGAGAGAAAAGAACACTTAATGGCCACACTCCTCTAATTATACCTAATATCACTGTATAGGATACAAAGAAATTGATACCTATAGCTGCATCAGTAGGCATTCGGAAACAAAAAGCAAAGTTAAAAGCTTCCTCAGCAGTGAGGTTTTGAATTTCACACAACTGATACATTTTTATTATTTTTTACCCCTCAAAGAGATAGGATTTGGGGTTGTTTACCTCATAGCTGTGCCTCAGGCCATGATCCTCATCAATTTTCATTGACCAATGGTAGGAAACATTTTCCCTCTGTTTATGAGTTTTAGAGTGATTGAAATCCCTTAGATCTGTTTTTCCTATCACAAATGAACGTCAAAGTGGCCACAGCCAAATCCAATTAAACTGACGGCACAGTCTGACCTTTCATCTTTAAAATCAAATCATTTTTCATTAAAGCAATTCAGAAACCTTGAAATGAAAGGTGAGTGGCTGGAACTCTAATGCTTCCAAATTCAGGTGCAGATGAAATGAAGCACCTGCACGTCCAGTTAGGAGGCCTCACACCCAGCGTATTTCTCCATTTCTCCATTTGCTTCACAAATGGAGCAAAAGAGGATATGTTGTGATTTGGCAATATTTCCCTTCTACCTTTTATACAGTATGCAAGGCAAGAGAAAATGGCGTTCTGGGGAAATAATATATAGTCTGTTAATTAACCATGATAGATCATCCCTTATAAAATGTTGACTGAGTAGCTGGATGATTATGCACAGTTGTGGGCAATATGATGGAGCTTATCCAGCCACCCCTTCACATGGTTTTGCAAACACCTCAGCTCCATAAAGGGAAAACTTTCTCTCACATCATCATCCACAGACAGTGTGTGCAGTACCTCACATATGTACAGCCCTCTGTACAGCCACCTCACATCTCCTGCCATTCAAAGAATCTTTCTTTCTTACCTCAAGTGAAGTTAGACAGCCTCCGTATTTGATTGTTCGGACAAAACTGGAGCTCAACTACCAACAGAAGAACTGTCACACTTCTTGAATGGTAGCATGGTTCCAACAGGAATAGAAGAAGTGAAAGAAAGGGGAACCGCAATGCCACACAACACACATTTACACCAGAACTCAAGAAGCTCACTCACATTGCCGTTTACCTGCCACAGGACAGCTCTCACAACCTGACTTATGCAGCCATCTGAGGACATGGCCAGCTTGCTGTTGGTACCCTCTGGGTAATGCAGGAACAGGCAGACCACATATAACACAGCCCATGCTGCCAGCAAGTTACGTATTCATATTGTTGTTTGGGTACAGTTTCATCTATAAGGAAATGAAAAAATGGCAGATGAACCACAGGTATGGGAAAGAGGGACAGAGCACTTCTAGCTACTGTAAAGCTGAACAGCTGTAATAAAGAGTTACCCAAGTTCGGAACACACCTGTAATACTTTAGTTCACTCATTAGGCTTTATTTTTGTTAGCATGCTAGTGGCTGCTCTGCTTGTGATATGACACTTCATAAAGGCTGGGTGACTTAATGAAGCAGTCTTTCTTCCCATCATCTACAAACATCCCGTTAAACCACAACAGGCTTCATTAAAGTGACATAAAATGAGTAAGTTTTCAAGGCTTTGCAGGAGAATTTAGTCACAAAACTTCACAATGACATTTATAGGACTTGCGTGACAGGAATCTCACATGAAATACAGCAGTGTGACGCCCTGCTTACCTAAAAGCAGTCTTCAGCTTTCCTTCCCTTCCCTGAAAAGGGTTGTTGGCAGCACCATTTTGTCATGATCCAGGAAACCTAATGGGCCACACCTTAAAGTTGAAATAAGGCTTTTCCAAAATACAGAGCATACTCACCACTTCTCTCCTGGAAGTCACTGAAGTTTTCTGGGCTCAGCCCAAAGACACAGAGATGGGATAGAAGTGTTCCTAACACCTTTAGTAGAACAGGATGCTCCACCTAGACTGTGGATCCACTTTAGAGGTCTCAAAGATGTTGCCAGCTGCACCATTTCTTCTCCCCACTCCTTTCTAACTTTTGCAGGACTGAGGGGCTGACCACTGGAATCAAACAGACAAGACTAATGGAAATTACAGGAATGGAGGCATGAATTTAAGTGAGCAAAACACTGTATTTGTTTTGTGTTTGAACACACCATAACTTGAACAAAGGGCCCCAAATTCTGTCCCATTTGTCTGTATGCAGAAAGCTTTACGGTGAATCTCATTTCTGTTTGAAGGATGTGAAATTTTCTGTCATAATTGTACTTATTTCAGTGGAGGAATACATATTCAGTAAAGCTTCTTACTCCATTATATTAGTTTTCGCTTCTTTTTGAAGTGCTAATTGGAGACACCAAGAGGTGAAATAAGAATTGAGAACAATGATTTCAATGGACATTTTGCCTTGACAAACCACAAGACCGGAATTAAGCCTAACCAATACAGAGTTTGAACAGTTGAAGTAGACAGTACAAAATTGAAGTTGGCACAGCCTGGTTTTGTTTGGCACGTGCCTCATGAACATGCAGATAGCCTAAAAAAAACAATGTTATGCAGCAGTCAAGCCACAGCATTCTGTAGAAAGGGTGGAACTCTCTGTGACCCCTATCATCTCGACATCTTAAACATGATAACAACAGTGCATATCTAATCTATCCATAACCCACCTTGCCACAGCAGTCAGTCTTAAGCTGATGAAATGGAAATGACTAGGTGTAATAAATCTATAAATCTGAGTCATAATATAGGAGCAGAGAAAAGACATTTGAAACACTGTATGCTTTCTGTTCCTTTTTTTTTTTTTTTTCCTCTAAGATTTAAAAATCACCATATACAAATTCAATTATAGCTTGCTTTTTCTGAAATATAAGTGACTTCTCTTGGAGAAACAGAGAAGAAAGGAAGTGGAGGTTCCCAAAGAAATGTCACACACTAAAGACACCAGACAACTTACTGCAAATGCTGTGTTAGGTCATTAATTTATGCACAGGGCAATAACAGATCCCTCTGTGGTTACTCTTGTTTTAACGGCTTGGGAAAACCACAGTGTGTTCTGTGTTGTGGGTTATTTTTTTTTTGACTGAACATATAACAAAAAGCTCTCGTGCATGCTTATCCCTTCTCATACAAGCATATTAATCCTCACATTTCATTTTTATTGGCATTTATTGCACTGCTGTTACATGTGCTGGCAGTCTGACTCAGCCAAACATATAAAGAAAGACAATTGTGCAACACTTTGGACAAGGCTTAAAAGAAATATTAGTGAAAATCCATTTAGATTTAGATTTAGCAGCAAGCTACTAAGAGCATAATTATGCTTGCGAAGATAGCTAAATGTTGGGCAACCTCTAAGTCTAAGCAGGAATGCTTTCAGGTGGTCATAAAAATACGCTTGTAATGAGCGAAAGGCAAATACGTTTAGCTTTTGTGGAAATATGTTTAGTGAATCATGCAAGTGGGCAGTTAATTCCACTTCTATGGTTGTAGTGTCTGGATTTATAAATTTCTAGGCAACGTTCAGAGAAAGAAATCTTGTACAAATTATCTCATTTCTGTTGTATTCTATATTGATGCTTATATTAATTTTCAAGCTACAAGCAAATAACTGAAGATGACAGTAACAGAATTTGCTGCTGTACAAGGAGGGCAGCATATGCAGCTGCATATATTCATACAGTGGGACTATCCATGTGAGGAGATAGTGTGAAGAGAAAGGCTCATGTGAATTAATGTTTCAGGAGAAAGCCCTCGGGGCATATTACACATTTTGCGTTATGGAACATAGGATTATTTTATCTTCCATCCTATTTGAAGCACAATGAAATCAATGTATGCTTTGCTTTCAATTCACTGAGATTTGAATCAAATTCACAACTGTAATTACGGAGGGCAAAAAGTGATCATAATGATTTGCAATCATATAGGTGATTATGAACTGAAATGTTGATTTACCATGTTCATAGCCCATTTCCTTTCACTTGTGTGAATTGGAATTGATTCACACATGAGTAGAAAATGAATTTGAGGTTCTGCTTTTTTTTCCTGTAAGTTTGCCCTAAGCAGACAGCCATTTGCTTACTAGAGGCCACCAGCATCTGCCATTAGTGTCCTGACCTGGCAAACGCTAAACTGCTAGTGATGCCTTTTTTATGACTACCACGAACAGTTGCTTACAACTTGAGGGCTTGCCTTGGTGGGAAATCTCATGATGTTGTAGCATATGCTCCCTGGTGCCACACAGAGAGCACTGGGTGAGAAGAAGAACGGACATGCTCACAATCTTGCCAGCTGGTCAAGCTTACACATAGCTGTAATTTGAAGTGATGCTAAGCACAACAGGTTTGACTATGCTGAGTGCTCTGCTAAGTTTATAGTAGTTCTGGCTAATAGTTTTGATTATATTTGCAAATACAGGCAGTCTTTAAGGCTCCCTTTTGTCTGACATCCTACCACTGTCTTTTTAGTACCGACCCTAACACGTGCTCCTAGCTAATAGGGACAATTACAGATATGCAGAGAGTTAATTAGCCCAACACAAGGACAGGTTTTCTGGCAAGTTTCCCAGGTACTTGACTGACATCTTGGCAGGGGCTCATCACAAGTGCTGCATTGGTCTGTGAACATGTATTCATAACGCAAGTAAGGCAAGGGTGGAAAAGAAGGGGTGTTTTCACCTAGTTGTTATTAGAAATAGCAACAAATCACAAAAACTAGGTGTAACATCTTTGCCATTCTATAGATGAGCTTTACTTAAGAATTAGGATTTTATGAACATCCACGTGAGTACAGGACACAGAACAAAAAGCTACCAGTTAGGCTGTGGGGAACACAGTGAACCTCCCAGAGGTGTGTATTTTCTTGCAACATTTCTTAAACAATTATTAGTAATGACTTCAACTGTGGGAATACACAGTCTAGTGCAAAACTAATTATAAATTAAAAAAAAAAAATTGAATGAGTAAAATGGTATCTTGACATGAAATAATGCAGCTTTGTGTTGATATGCATCGATCTCTATTCTGTTCATGTCCATTTTCTAATGTGATCTATCTATGGCCACTGAAATCCAATGAGTAGCTTTAGATGTAGCTTGTTTCTTGTTTTTCTGATATTGTTTAATTTGCTTACATATGTAGGTCACTCCAAAAGTAATGCCTTCTATTTATTTCCATGGAGACCATAACAGGCACTAAGAGCACAATAACACTATTTGATAGAGCAAATTCTCAGCTACAAAACATTACTTCCCAAAAAATCGATGCATTTTTGCTAGCAATGAGCAACAGCTTGCATGCTGCACTCATAAAAACTGGCACCAGCAGAGGTGGCCCACTGTTTCACAGCTGCTATGATGGTATTGTTGCAAGAAAAATGTTGCTCACACAGTCCGTATCTCATCAGCCTGAACAGACAGAAGTCAGAAGGTGCTAAATCTGGACTATGTGGTGGGTATGGTAGGAGAGGAGGAGAAAGGCGATGGTCTCCATGGTCTTCAAACTGGTATGGAGCCTGGTATTGCCATGTTGAAGGAGAGAGCTTTTCTTCTTCTCTGGACCAACTCTGGAAGTTTGAGCCTTCAGCTCAGCCAGCACTGTGATGTAGTGGTCAGAGTTGATGGTTTGTCTGGGCTCCAGGAAATCTAGAAGGATCACCTCCCTCTTTCCTATCCCAAAAGACGGTGCGCATCACTTTACCTGCTGAGGGCTGCATCTTGAACTTTTCCTTCGATGGGGAATTCACATGTCACATGGACTGATGTTTTAACTCCAGCTCACAGCGTTGACCCTATGTTTCATAGCCAGTAATCATCCAGGCAAGCAAACCAGGAAACTGTCACCTTCAGCCTTATATTGGTTCAGCAGATCCTGATATACTTGTACACAGTGTTCTTTCTGTTTCTGTATGGGCATTTGTAGGACTCACATCACATAGAGCAAACTGTGATGTTCCATCCTTTTCAAACACATTGAAGCCAATATTCAGCTCCATACACAGTTTCCTGACTGTAAACCCCTGATTCTCACTGAGAAGCTGATCAAGACACTCTTCCTCTTGTGGTGCGAAAACACTGTGGCCATCCTGAATTTGGCTCTTCATTCACTTTGCTGTTGCCACTGCTGAAAAGCATCACCCACCCCCTCAGTGTCCTCACATCTACTGTTTGTTCTCCAGAGACGTTCAGCAAGCATTGATGAATGTCAGAGGAATGTCAGTGGGGGCCTTATTTATTTATTTATTTATTTACTTATTGCATGGAGGAATTCAGTTCCATACCTTTGCTTCATTTGCATTTCCACGTCAGACATTCTGTCAGACCACTCCACCATTGTCATCTGTCACGTGGCAGTAAAATGTAACGGAATATTGTTGATGATAGTGTCATATCATCAACATTCACTTCGGATATCATGGGCCAACACAGTAAAATAGGAGGTGTAACTTTCAGAGCAGCCATCTTATCTCCTTTCATATTATCTGTCTGAGAGAGCAAGCCAGACCTCTTGTTTATTTATTCACAAATGATATAGAGACTTTGTTTTCAGACAGTTCTTTCATGGTATCTGGCTATTCCAATGGATTAAGTGTCACATTCTTTCTCATTATATTCAAAAGAAAGTCTTGCACTAGTTCTAGTGTCTTTGCAAAGCTCTTCATAGTTTCTTCATAGCATCATAAAAATTGGAAACCATTCTTCAGGATGCTTAGTGTCACAGAAGCTACCGACAACATGATAATGTTGCTTTTTGTGCTTTTTTTTTTTTGTTTTATTATACACTAGGATTTTAATGTGCTTTTTAAGTTCTGCAATAAAAGACTTGAGAAACTTAGTAAACCCACACTGAACAGTCAGAAGCGTCATACTGTTTCAAATACTGATAGTTGTCACATCGGGACATATACGCATCTATATACACCTATAAATTGGAGTTAAGAGTTTACTGTACAGTGCAACACTCCAAGAAAGATGAAAAATAGGAGTGAATTTGGAGTAAAAAAAAAAAAAAAACCACCATCAAATCTGAATCAAACTTTAAAGAAAGGAATAACAAATAAATAAATTGAATGGAATTTGATCTGTGAAGTATAGAAAAGAGACAGTGAGCATAACAATCTTGAAATTCCTTTGTTGCTAGTAAGAGAGAAAGAATACTGTGTTTTCTCTACCATGGTGTGCTAAACTGCAGCAAGGAGGGAGCATTCTGGCTGTGAAGACAGTGAAGCACCTGAGTAACTATCCTGGCAGATTGTAGGATGAGATACTGTATAAATGGATCAAGCAGACATTTGTTGGGATTGGCTTTGGACAGTCATTCATTCTTTGAGAAGGATACCAGACTACAATTGTCCCTTCCAGACTTATGAGAAGATTTTGTGGTCTATGTCTGTTTAGGAGGAGTTAATTTATCTTTCTATGTGCAAATAAAAAGACTCAAGACCGACTTGTGAGTCCTACTGAGTTTTGTTCTTTGTTTTACCTAGAATGGGATCTGCATTATGAATAAGTACCTGAACAAGCCTATATTCTTGTCAGACTTTGCTGTGATGACAAGTCTCCATCTATGTACAAAAGACTCTGTACTGGTGATCTAGCAAAGCTAATTATAACAATAAAATTGAACATACTCTACTGAGAGGTACCTTCCTTTGCAGCTTGTATCTGTCCCAGTTGATCGGTGGGTGTATTTGCAGGAGATGAATAGCCATTTCAAAGCTGTTTCTCCATTATTTTCCCACGTTTCAAACCCTTCTAATTCTTCCAGCACCAGACTGCAGAGTTTGTCACTTTCCAAAGCCAACATGCCATTAGTACTAGCTGAGCCAGAAGCGTCCCCAGGTTCAATCTATTCAAAATTCTTTTGCAGCTTCATCTCCCAAAGATGTATGGTCCTGGCTTTTGAAGACTGAATGCCTACAGGAAAAAAAAAATCCTGTATAATCGTGTACACTCTTATCGTATCATATCATAGAATGGCCTGGGTTGAGAAGGACCACAATGATCATCTAGTTTCAACCCCCCAGCTATGTGCAGGGTTGCCAACCAGCAGACCAGGCTGCCCAGAGCCACATCCAGCCTGGCCTTGAATGCCTCTAGGGATGGGGCATCCACAGCCTCCTTACGCAACATGTTGCAGTGTGTCACCACCCTCTGTGTGAAAAACTTCCTAATATCTTGTTCAGAAGTTGGTAGGAAGTGTGATGATGCAGGTCAGTTGCACGTGCAAGAACTAATGCTGTTATCCCCAAAAGGTACATCTTAAAAACTGGTCCTAAGCACATCTTTTCTTGTGGTAACAGTGCCCACCTCTTTTTCTACAACATCATGGCAGAACATTGATTTCTGTTGTATTAAATTGTTTATCTGTAATGGGTGACAGCTTCATTATTAGAAAAAAAAAAATATCAGGCCAAGCTGAATTTCTTTCAAGCTCTTCTTGTAGCTCAAAACTTAGGGCTTGGTGATCTGTAACTTAAATCCCACAGGTAACGAATACTCCAGCTGTAGTCAAGAAAATCACAGAAGGCTCTGAGGTTAGGAGGAGAGGTTTTTTCCCGAGCCTCCAGTAAAAATTACCTTTATACTTGAAGCTGAACATCTGCCTGAGTGCTCTGTTGGATCAAAATCAAAATGCTTAGCACTTTGCCAGGCAGTGCTCTGACAGTCTCAAGGCCAGTGATTTTTTACAGCAGAAAGTCAAGCTATCAGAGGATTAACAAAGGAGAAATAATGTTGAAAATACCAACTTATTGCCTTGCTTCCTCAAGGAGATGACATTGTATGTCTTTATCATAAATTAAGAAAAAAAAAAAAGGTTGTAGTGGTGTAAGGTAATGGTAATGACTGTGAAAGTTGGGCATTCCAGGCACGGTATTTAACAAGTCTCTACTTCATCACAGGCTGCATTCATTTACAAAGGAGTCCTTCACATTAAGAACAAAAGAAACAAAATTTCTTTGAATGCTCTGAGTGCACTGACTGCCTAATGCTTTAAGTGCCACTTCACAAGCTAAGCTGACAGGAAATAATAATATAATTTGCCAGTAAGGACCTTCAGGTTGGGCAATTCCCGGCAGTTAACCCAGTCTTTAACCTGACAGCTCTGCTGCTCCTGGAAGGTGCCCGATCCTGAGGCTTCCATAGCTAGGACAACTGTGGGAGTGCTTAGAACAAATAAATTAACATTTTTATGTGTTGGAAAGTTTAAAACTGAGCTGCACATTGCCATGGAGACGGTGCTATTTAGAGCACAGAGATTTTCCAAGTAGTGAGAACACAGCTTAATATCCAGGAGGAAAGAAGGCTTCAGGATTTACATTTTCTTAGGTTTACAATCACTGTACTTTACATGCAGGAAGTACAAAGATAATGTTAATTGATTCTCTGAAGTTATTTGTACATTCTGGAGACATTTCAGGAATATCAGACTGGAAAAGTCTCTCATTCCTCTGGTCTGCTCCAGTTCGTATAGCATGGCCTTCCTGAAAAAATACCTTAGTATATTAATTGAGCCATCAGAAGGGGTAATATTAAACACTGCTTAAACATTAATCAAAACATATTGCAATAAAGTGCCTTGAATTTGTAGGCTCTACGTAATGCACTGAGTGCCCCAAATTACGAGTGTCAACTTCTGATCGAAATCCTGTTAAAAAAATAATAAAATATATTATTGAAAATTAGAAGCATTCCATAAGTCTGCCGGTAAACACAAGAGAAGATGCGTTGTTTGAATGTCAAACAAATATCTGGTGTCTGTAAAAACACTGTGTGTCCCAAAGCACGAATCCATTTTACCAAAAAACTGGTAAACTGAATATTGAATGAAAAAGCCATCCTGACACTTCTTAGTGTTACATTTTAAAGTCTTTTGTCATCTTGTCAAGGAGTAGAAAACACCATGAGTGAGCTTGTATTGTAAATATTGATTCTAAAGCAACCTATTAGAGATTCAACATATAACAAACATAAGAGAAGATGAAAACCACATGAATTTAGTTCCCAGCGATTAGATGCAGTTTGACCAGTGCTTCAGTTTTGTCTTATTGGCTACACCCTTCAACTGGCAAAACTGTTTTGGTTTTTATTACCTATTTCTTCATTTTAATAATTTTTTAAACAAATGATGATTTGGGAGATGGCTTACAAATGATTCAGTGCAGTGTGAAACAGTGTGATTCACT
>JAOWBP010038354.1:0-11298 GCA_028571105.1 Tragopan temminckii
CCCTCTTAATCACTAAAACATACTTTACTGCATCCTAGGATAACATTTTTGAATACTGATGAGACTCCTCTTATTTCTACTTCCAGAAACTCATTTTATATTTGGTATAGATTATACCCAGTAATAAATGAATGGGCTTTTCCTGTTTAAAATAAGTTGTCAAAAACAAATTGTAGAAATTTTGTATTCAAATATTTTTCTGGAAATTAAAATCACATTAAAATGTGATCTGCCACTCCCAGACCTAAGGACTGCATTCCCATTAATGTTTTAAAGTAGGTCAAAAAGGACAGCAATGTATTAGACTGAAGAATTTAAAGTTTAAAAATATTTCTGGTAAGTTTCAATCTGTTCCTTTGACTTTCTGAGCACTATAATTCAAAACTTTCATGTCTGCTTTGAAATTCTTCTTCTTTCACTTTCTAGAAAACTTTATGTATGTTTGTTCTAATTACATCCTAAAGAAGTTTATCTGCTGTAGGTTTCCTTGTTTTCTTATCTTTTTGATTAGAACATTTTTTAGAACATACTGTAGGAACAAGCAGCATGATCCTTTACAGATAAGAAAATAGAAAACAAACTTAATATTCTATACTTGTCTCTATGTACTTGAAACAACAAAACAAGTATAATCTGCATTTTTCAATGAATTAGTTAATGATTACACCGCTAACATAAAGCAAATGCCAGATTCGGTTGTGCATCGTCACACTGACTTGGTAAAATACTCTTAAAAAAACATTTTAGAAAGTGATTCAGACAAATACTAAACACACTGAATAATCTTGCAGTATTTCATTAAAAACTGAACACGTAAAGTACATCAGCATAGTTGAATATGGTTGGTGAATTTTTGATTCATTCCTTCCCTAAAGGGATGCAGTTCACATTTGAGTTTTTGCTAAAATTAAGATAAAAGAGTCTTCTACATCTTAGAGGTGTTGGCTTTTTCTCTCTCTTTTTTTTTTAATATATATTTATTTTAATTTTGTTTTGTTTTTTCCTTGAGGGTAAGGGGCAGTGATTTAGCCAGTAGAGAGCAATTAAGTAGTCTTAATGACATCTATCAGTTTTAACATAATGGGCTTCCTGGACTAGATAGCAGGCAAAAAAGAATAAGATGGTAAAAACAAAGCTACATAGCCAAAATAGAATTTCATCCACCTTGAGAGACGCTGTGCTTGAATGAACTCAGGACATACATGTCTGAGTCCCCATAGAGTCTAGTTTACACCTGTCACTGACTGATTTATCAACAATGCGGTTTTGTTACAGATGCAACATACTTTTACTATAGCCTTCAGCTAAACAAAATGTAAAAAGAAAGCAAATTTTGTATTGTACTTGCAACTAGATTTCTGTACTGCCTTGCCAAACAATTGCTCATTAATTACAAATCCTAAATTAGTTTCAGTTGGATTGTGATACAAAGCAGGTTTCCTCAGCAGTTAACAAGGACACCAAAAAGTTGAGCCTGCACTCATTTGTGATATGTACACTTTGACATTTCCTCCTTGAAACAATCTGTGACACGTATGACAACCTTAGTTCTGCTGCTTCAAAATGTTTTGAGGTTAATTGATTTCCAAGACAATTTAAATTAACTCAGGGACAGAATGTGACAAGCTACTGCACAGTAGCAGAAATGATGCCAACTTTCTGCATGCTCTTGCCACAGAGATATTCCTACAAGCACTGCTTGCATTCACCACTGAATTACATGTTTCTTCAAAACTCTGATTTCCTCATCTAGCCATGTTGCAGGCCAATATGCTGCATAAAAAAAAAAAAAAAAAAGGATGTCAGGAGCTTCTCTCATTTGCTATAACTACTGGACACTGTGAAGATCATCCTCCCTAAAATGGAGCCTGCTCAGCACTCTTGAAGGAGAATAGCTCTGCACACTCTTGAACATGTATAGTCCTTCAAATTCTGACATCTCACACACATTTAAGCAATTTTAGGGCTACATTCCTTAGTGCCTCTGCTAAAAAACAGGAGCAGCGTCAAAGAAAAAGTTACCATGAATTTGCAATAGTGTCACTGAAAACAGAGTTAGATTAGTATTGTATGTGATTACGTGTGTTCAGTCATAACTACCATGCTTTGTACTTGACTGTGAAAAATTAGAAATTTTGGAAATATGTAAATGTCTCCTGAAATAGTCTGGTGGATGTTTTAGGATGTACAGCACTGGAGTTGGAGACATTAGTGTACTATATAGTGTACTATAACCCATTACTGAAAATAAAAGATGTGGGAAAATAGGTGTTTTCAGATTGCATCCCAGGTACATCTAAACTACAAAAACAGTCACTTAAAAGGGCACTGAAACTTACAGCACTCACGGTTCCCTTAAGATCATTCTGAGTTGCTAATTCAGATCACATCAATGCTTAAAAATCTGATAACTGAGTAATTAAACAATGTCATCTCTTGGCACCAGAAGACAGGTAATAAGCAAAGCATCCACTTTAATTGCAAAGATAAATTAGGAAGCTCTGAAAATAAAAGAAATACACACCTATCTTTCTTTTTCAAGAGTATTTTAAATGAAGTGCTTGCTTGAGCTACTGACTTAAAAGCATGAGTTCCCTCCTCCCCCACAAATAGCTGCTTAGGACTTACTGTTACTCCAAAGAAGTTCGTTTCATTCATAGCATCCAGAAAAATTTTGCCAAGTTTGTGATTTGTATAATTAAAATCTTCAATTTTTTGGTGCTTGTTGGTGGCATTGAGATACTTCATTGCCCGCTGCAAGGTCTTGGCAATCACCCATATTCCATCATAGGCGTAACCATGAAATTTGCTGGATTGTCCATCACCACGCTTTGCGTTGTATTCCCTTTCATATTGTTGTGGAGTCTGCGGAGGAGAAAAATTTTAGTTTTACTTCAATACTTAACATTTCACTGATTCGTGTCCATACAGGACAAGGGGAAATGTCCTTAAACTAAATGAGGGAAGATTTATATTAAACGTTAAGAGGAAATTCTTTACTCAGAGGGTGGTGAGACCCTGGCACAGGCTATACAGAGAAGCTGTAGATGCCCCATCCCTGGAGGAGTTCAAGGCCAGGTTGGATGGGGCCCTAGGCAGCTGAGCTGGTGGATGGCAAATCTGCCACCTTAGAACTCAGTTGTCTTTAATGTGCCTTCCAGTCCAAGCCATGCCACGATTCTATGAAACCTGAACCATAAAGTGCATGCTCTAGTTTAGATGAATGTATCACTAACATGGAAAAGACAACCAAAGCAAGAATTAAGAAACAGTAATTCCAAAAATGCGTGCTGTCCATGTTACAAAACTGATGGTGAGGCCATGAGAGGGATTTAGGAGACAGAGAGACTGAAAAGTAGTTCTGCTTCTCTGTGTGAAGGACAGCTTTATTTATTTTGTCTTTGTACAGAAGGCTTTAGTTCAACCCAAACTATCAGCATGGGATGCATACTGGTGAGCCATAATACTAGAACATAAAGTCTGTATCCCTGAAGATAAGTGCTCTGATTATACTCTATAGAATAATGTGAATCAAATGATCTTTACTTAAGTAACTACTTGCTTAATGTGCAATTATTTGAGTGGCAATTTGCCTATATTTTACAAGTTTACTATGCTCTTTACGATGTGCTCTCTTATGATGAGTTGCCTTTTCATAAAGTTGCCTTTCCTGCTTGCTCAGCAAAACATGAAAAACAACAGATGAAAAAATGATGAAAAATAGCAAAATCAGGCATGTTTATTCATTGATGAGAGTTTGCAGACATTTATACTGTGATAAAATGTTATGTACTTTATGGAAATACTACATACTTAAATGTTTAAAGGAACCTCCTCCAGTTCAGAGAGGCACAAATAATCAATGACATCAGACATTTGCAGGACTAGGGATAAACATAAATGTTTTCTATTCTGTAAACAAAAATATTAATTTGTCATAATCAACATATGATATTGAAGACTAATTCAAGTTTTATTGTGTATTTATCTGTAAGATAAAGACAACAGTATTTAGGCAAGGGACTTTAGAGCTTTTAAGGAAATTCTCCCTGGAGAGAATCTGAATGGATTTCTAAATATTTAAGAATTGTGAATCAGTGGAAGAAAGAGAATAACAATGATGACTGCCAACTCTCTGCAGAAACACCTTGTAGTTTGGCCTTCCTCCTCTGTGCTTTACTGTGCCAAGATGCTTGAAGACCATAACAAATTAGTAGGAAGAAAAATACTAACCCTTCCTGATATGGTCTTATTCATTTTTGAACTGAGAGGCTCAAAATCCACTCCAATATAACCTTCCATGGCTGCAAGAAGATTTTTGCTGAGACACTGTGAAGAATTAATCCAGGATTCCCACCAAAGGTTTTCATACCACCCTGGAATAATCCACTGATACTTGCTGCCATACATTTCTTCAACATAAGCCTATAATGAAAAAAAAAGTAGAAAAGGTATTTTAATAGACATATTAAACATTTTTTTAAAAAAAGTTTCTCGTCATGGTTTTTGTTTGTTTTTTCCCTTTAATAACAAAATAACGTCCTTACTGAAAGATACAAAGGCATTTAGAACAGTTTAGAATAATTGCTTTCTAACAATGAAGACTCTTGCTTGAATATTTCTGACTTTAAAACTAAGTTCCTGAGGAGAGAATTAGATAAAATCTGGTTTGTTTTCAATAGATCATTCACTCAAAAGCAGAATAGAACATTGAATTCTAAAACCTGGAGAGAGAAAGAGGAACACTGGCAGAATGCACCTTGTTTCCATCAGAAATTTTACGTAACACAGCTATTACATGTGTAGGGCTACATTTAAGCTAAATTTCACCAGCACATAAACCAGGGTATTGTCAAACAAAAAAAACTTGGAGCTGAGACAAGATCAAGTCCCAGTGTTGCAAATGTGAGTGATGTGACTGAGATAAAATAGAGACCACAAGGACATTAAGTAAGCACTTTCTTCTGAGGAGTAAGAATCAGTGGTAAACTCATAAAGCAAGCAACCATCAGTGACTTTTTTTTTCCCCCCCAGTAAGAAATATCTTCTATTCCATTTGAATACTGAACACCACCCACTGTACTTTCAGTTACTGAGATGATGATTATCTCCTTTAAATACATAGCAGACACATCTATCAGGAAACAGAAGTACTCAATAAGCACATCTGCTATGTACCTAAAAGCAGATCTATTCAAAATAGATATTCTATTGTGAACAGTGTACCAGGATGAAGTCAGAAAATTTTATCTCAAATGTTTTTCTCAAGACTTGTAACTAGATGTTTTTCTTTTGACATTTCAATCACATTCAGTTTCAAAACAGCAGTTTTTGTGCTTCTTTGTTTCTTAGCATAAGCACTGTTGGAGATACAAAATATACTTATGAAATTAAAAAAATCAGATTTTTCAAAAAACATGAAAGCTCGTAACTGAAAGACCTCTAACTTCTTACACAATCTTTACAGCAGGACAAAACAATGAGACTAAAATGAGCAAATATTAGCTATTCTGAACATAATTGTTTTAAAAAGATCATTCCAGATATATAAATATGAACTGCAAAAATTACAATATGGAAGAGCCTCCTAAATATATTAATACCCAAATTAAAATTGGGCTTTAAATCTGTGGAAACTATTGTATTTCTGACAAGTCAGTTTAGACATTTATTGTGCTCAAAGCAGTTCTCTTTGGCCCTTGGTTGCAGGAGCTTCTGTTCAGCCAAAATCAAATTTCATGCATTTGTACACAGTGCTGCTCAAAAGCGCTCCAGTCTGAAACCCACTGTCTGCCATCTCATATCATACTTATTCCATAATTCACATAAATTGCTTGTCTTTCTCACTAATTTCATCCTTCCAGAAATACATCTGTTTTTGTCCTCCTGTGAAACCTTTTAAAGAGGTCCAAAAGAGTTTCCATTTTAGAACAAGATGATTCAAGGTCTTTCAGTGATACAGTGTCTTTTACTTACCGGTTTTCAAATCACAAAGGACACAACACAGAACGGCACTGTTTGAGAAGGGCAGTCTTCCATAGTTTCCCCTGCTCTATATAAATTAAGGTATCAAGCCAACTATTGCTGGAAAATTTTGGCTCTGAATTATACTGAAATCAGAATGGTTGGAGTTATTCTGTTTGCAGGAGCACTTGAGCCTCTTTTCTTTATAATCTGTAAATGTCTTGGGATATTGACTGAAAATTAAAAGTTTCCAAACAGTCAAAAATTCCGTCCTGGAAACATGGAATCATTCCCAACAAGGTTGCCGTGAAACTTTCATATGCCTGCAAGAATTTGATTAGATGTCTAGATATTGCTGAAGAAGATAGAGCTGGAAACTCTTCCTTTGAGATCTGATGGATTAGTAGGGTCAGAAGGGTGTGATGGTCTTGGGAAGCCAAACAGAGGAGGAAGAAAATCAGCTACTGCCAAAGTTGAGCACCATGACCATGCAGTCACTTTGTCAGGGACAGCAAAGTTAGTATTCAAGCATTTCCGTATGTTCTTCCAGAATATTTTATGTTTATTTCAAAATATATATATGTTCACATATTGCCACCATTTCCTCCCAGTTGATTCCGCTGCATGGAAATGATTTTGATGCTTAAAAGATGTATTTCCTTGACTCAAAATACGTGGATCTTTCTTGAGCTATTTGCATGCACACCAATTAACTCTCACAGGTTTTAGCTTTTGAGAGGAAGATTTCTGTGCAAGAGCAGGGCAAAGAATATTTACATGCACTTTATACCATCAGAATAAAAAGTTGTTATGGTATCTTCCCCAAACTCTACTGCATGTTCTAGGCAGGCAGTCCTGGACATATTTTTTTTTCTCATTGTGAGAATGATTTTGGTATTTTTAGAAAATTTTTCATTCTTGTTTGAATCTATTAAGAGATGCTTACTTAGGACAAAAATTATCCTGTAAATGCAAAGTGCTTGGTGAGGTGGAAGATCTGGCTCAGCACTTTGCACACATACTTTGTCACTGTCAAAAGCTCGCAATAATAAACAGAGCTACTGTCCAGAAAGTAGCCAAAGACAAGGTGGGATGAACGATGAAACATTCCTGCATTTACAATGGGCTTCCTTAAAGATTAGTTGATTACTGAACCAAGTTTTAAAATTCATGCTTTAACTGAGCCTTATAGCAATTTGATAAAACAGCTTTTAATAATTCGACAAATGAAAATCTAATTTCTAAGAAGAGTATTACGCTTAAGATTTTGATTAATTATTAATATACAGTAAGTTTAAATAAATTATTTTATTCTATTTAGGACATCAGGAAATCAAGTCAGAAGACAAATAGGCATCATACACTTCTTAAAGAGACCATCGTTATTAGTTTTAGCATAAACCAGTTATCACTATTATCAATAACTGTGAAGTGGTTTTCAGTGTGTCTGTAGTGATGCGGATTCATCTCTTTGATTGTTGCATACTATAGGCTGACATTACTCAAAACAGGATGAACATACTCGTAAAAAGCTAAAGGTTATCACTGCTGGTGCTGATTGTGCATTCATATGCAAATGAAAATCTGCTTCAGTTAGTTAGAAGAAAACAGAAGCAACAACAAAACACACTTCAATCTGTAAGGAACCATTTTTACACACTTCAGAATATGACTGCTCTTACTCAAGCTTTAGCCTTAGCTTAAAGGAACAATTACATTGAATGTCATTAGAAATTTATTGGTGAGCTAATTTTTGGCTACTGCCTTATTTCAAATTTCCTGATATCTAAAACAGAGCATTGCATATTCAGTGATCATTTAAAATACTCTTTTTCAACAAGTGAACAGAACGCTATTAGAGATGGACTGGAAGGAAATGTGTACTAAACAAGCTAAAAAAATTGTGAGAAATAACAATGCCTCTAATTAGACAGAGAGAGGCACTGTTCCTTTCAACACAGCAGATCTGAGATCTGGAATCAAGTGGAAATCAAAGAGATGAATTACCTCAGTCTCTATAAAAAATCTTTGTGTATAGCCAATGAATTCTGGCATTCTGTGCAAAACTGGCTGCAAAACCTCACTCTTGTTGTCATTCCATTGTGCTTCTGCCACATCGGCATGGACACGTTCTACATCCCACCTCTACAAGAATGTCTATAAACTTCTGAACTGCAATGAACCTCCATCTGTTTCTCATTAGAAATCAGTGGTGCCTTTAATTCCAAAACAGAGACTCAGTAGTAATACTCTATCAGCTCAAGGAGACTAGAGTCCAGTTCTTCTGTATCACAAGTGCTGATTAAACTTTGCCTACGTTATTATTGTTTACTGGTCAAGCCACTTAAATCTCAGTCAATGACCTATACATAATATTAATTTTTTAAATTGTCTTCAGACAGATAATTAGAACAGCTAGGGGTCAGTCTAGTTTGATTATGGCTTAAAGGTGATGTCTTGGAAAAATGCCCTTTAGCAACCTTTTTTTTTTTTAACTTTTTTTTTAATGCAGAATTTGAAGTTTTCGTGGGATAAGTAGTGAAGTTATATTTCAATCCAAGTTCAAATGATAATCAGATGACATCTGTCCAACACAGCTGAACATTTGGTTTTTGAATTGTTCAGTTCTGAGCAAAATTCCCTAATTTTTATTCCACAAAAATATTACATTCGATCCACTGAGGTGAAAATAACATTAGAAAACTAAGATTTCCCATAGATTTTAAATTGCTAACTGCTTTTGACGCTAGCGTTAAACGAATTGCTAAGCTTATTTAAAACATCATAGGAAACACCTGCTAACATTCACTTAGGCTTGAATTAGTGCTGTCATGTTTTTAAAGTTCCCCTCTGAATTAGACTGTCTTTTAGTCCATTTATCTTTGAGTTACGCGCTATGCATCTTCTGTGTGTGTATGCCTGTGTGTGCAGGGAATAACCAGGTAAAATGAAAATGAGCATATGGAGGTCCTGAGGAAATTCCACAGCATATAATTTTAGGATACAGCCAGAAAACCAATACAGACATTAAAGACTTTCCCATCTACAGAAATCATTAGCAAACAGTATTCATGCCATAAGCACAATCAAAAATGAATATACGTTTTTTCCTCTGATACAATAGAAGCTCTCTTTAACAAACCTAAAGCCTTGCTCTGACTGACGTCAATTACCCTGCAAAATATAAAAGAGAATCACAAACCTGTCTGAAGTTACACTTGGGGGAGGGGGTCAGAAAACTTGATATATCTAAGTTATTGTGCTCTTAGACACACAGCTGTAGAAGTGCAAGAGTCAACAATATATTTTATGACTAATAGCAAGCTTACTGACATATTGTAGTGCACTAATATATAAATGACCTACTTTGAACTGTCCTCTCCTGCTGGAACTCTCATATTAATACATTTATACAACCATAAATACATAATCTCTTGGATTTCTCCTAGCTACAGAAAAATCTACCTTATTATTTCTGACATTAATGTACTTTAGAAGAAGCCTTCACTCCTGGAACTTGAATTACACAGGTTTCTCCAGTTAGTACATAACAGCTGCTGTGGCAAGCTGAGCAGGCTCTTGTGTGCAAGAGATAGATCTACCATAAATCCTTCAGACTAGAACAGTATGGACAAGAGGACACCCTACCCACAGAGGTTTCTAGGATCTCTTTAGCATCCTCTTAGGTACACAAACATGCAACAAAACCACAGAGAAAGGCAACAGCATACTAAGTGCAGCAGCGTTAGTGAGGTCAATATCTTATCTAGTACTGGGTTGGCAGATAGCTGTGACCAGGATACTCAGATGGGCAAACAAAGCCTAGCTATCAAAGATCTGTGGAGGATACAAGCCACAGAAGGAGTCTTCTTTATTGCAGGAATGGAAAAATAGGAGATTATCTTTGTCAATCTATTTAAATGCTGGAACAAAAAGATCTATATACCAAGACTGATCAGAGATGAGAAAAAATGAAAAAAAAATAATGTTTTCCATTTCCTTTTGGATGCAAACAGATATTGTTCCTTCCAAATATACTCTGCAATATCTCCTTTCCAAATTTTGCCAGCAACTATAACTGCTGAATAACAGCCAATACGTGAGGCACATAAAGGACCCAGATTTTGAACGTTTGCCATTCTTTCCTTTGCTAGGATAGCTAACTTTGTCTAAGTGAACATCAAAACACCAAAACTAAAGTTACAAAAATCTGCCTGTTTGTGATTGATTGTGATTTATTTATTTACTGAGCAGATACAAAAAAGATCCACATTTCACTCCTGCTTGTGCATGTTTGCAGTACATTCAAATACACACAAACTGTGAAGATATATGCGGTGAAATTACGCATACTGGTCTTACTACAGTTCTTTTACTTCACAATCTTTTTTTTTTTTCTTTTTCTTTTTTTTTTTTACAAAATAGTATCTTCTGTCAGTAAGAGTATGTCAAATGTACAATAGTAAGAAAGTGAACAGTGATTGTACAATTAACAATGTTTGGGGTAGCAGAAATTTTAGAATTGTTTTGTTGGCCCACATAAGAACTGCTTAAATTTTTAATTCAAAGCAAAACATGCAAAAATACATACATAAATGCACACACAGAGACACCAGAACACAACTACTGGACATAATGCAAAACTGGAAGTTCTCTGTGTCTGTTGCTACATACGTACAAGTGATTCTCAGGACCTGATATGAAGAGAACTGCTAAAGTTCAATACAGTATTTAATTCCATTAGAGGAAAGCAATAATGAGAAGCTAGCCATGAAGGCCATGCCTAAATTCCTCTGAAGTCAAGTGCAAAGTATTTTATTGAAGCAGAAATGAAGCTAAGCATACGTAACCTCCCTTGAGGCTAAAAGTCTTTGGAAAGCTGAACCACATGAAGACACACTTATATATTTTTATACAAATGTACTACATTTTTATTCTGATATGAAGTTAAACATATTTACTTACACAGCAGAAAACTTTCACAGCCATTTCCTCATCAAACTGGCCAAGGATTATCCGAACGTCATTACCCTGTAGATTAAATAAGATGCAGGGAAGTTAAATACAGATGCAGCCTTTCCAGAAACAACTTCAGCTGGCCATTGAAATCATATACAGAGTTGGAACAGATCACAGCTGCAGACAGCAAAATTCATTCAGAATTATTACATTTTCTACAAGTTCAAGATCTTCAAACTCTGCAAGTAGAGGGCAGCTGAGGTGTCTGAAGAAAACGATTAAGCAATAGAGCTAATGAGAAAAATAAATGTAATGTTTTTCTTGTCAAATACTACTATTGAAAACCAGAATTAGCAAATATTCTTTTGATGTCTT
>JAOWBP010038372.1:7334-21065 GCA_028571105.1 Tragopan temminckii
TGGAGTGCCTGATCATTTACCAGCTGAGGGTTGAAGTCCAAGGTAAAAAGTTCACAAGAAAAGTTGGAATTTAAAACGGAAGTAACAACTGAGATGCTTTATGTCATTTCTGTAAGTGTTTCATGTTTGACTTTTCAATAACTGTAAAAAGCAAGACTTGAAGCAAAACCGTGGAAGGGCATCCTAGTGCCTGGTCACTGTGGGGAAGCTCTACATCTGAGTGACAGTGTGCCTCAAAGATGTGAGGTCCTGCAAGTTGTTCTCATGTCCCCATGTGCATTGTTATGATATCCTTGTTGGGGGAAATTAGAGGCTCTGATGTTTGGCTTTCTGCAGTGTCTCTTCTGTGTTGGAAGACCATATGAAGGAGAAGGATTTTTTGAGACTGTTTTTGTGGATGACTTTTAGTGAGTGAGGAGCACTTGAAATGACAGGTCCTTTAAAAGCTGTGTGTTTCTTAGACAGTTTGTTCCTCCAGGCTTCTTTGTATGAATGCAATGTGCTGGGACCTCAGATCGACAAAATTTGCATATCTATCTGTTTATATTTGAAGATTTCTTGCATTTATGCTATGCTTCTTTTTTCTCTTCATTGATGAATATTTAGAGACAGAGTTTTAAATAAGCTAGGGAAAGTTGTTTGCACTGATATAAATAACTGTTCATCTGGAAGGCTCCAGACATGCTTTACTGATTTTCTTATTCTTCTATGTCTGTAATCATGCTTGTATCTCTGCTTTAAGATGCAAAACTGAGAGTAAGGATATTATAATGATTTTGGGCAGGGAATACAAAGATTAATAGGCAGACTGTAAATGGCCAAAGCAGAATTTAATAAGGATTAGTAAAAGGGTGCCTACTTCTTGCAAGAAGAAGGAACAGGCTGAGGGCTATGGGAAAAAAAAAAAAAACAAAAAACATTCTGTGAAGGTTACACTTCTTTCTCACCCATCAAAAAGGGAAGTTCTCTTGAAGAAACCACATTTAGATGTCTATATTACTTCCTTGGCAACACAATTTGCATTTTTCTCATTCCTCATTGTTCAGGATTTCTTCTGACATTTATACATGAACTATGTGCATAAGAAAGAGTAGCAAAATAAAGCCTAGCGCTGTGTTGCTTGAAACAAGAAACATAATTACACCGTCTCTCACTGGACTGCAATAGGAGGTACTCTCTTTCTATTGCTGACTCTATCCCCAAGTACTTAGCTCAGTTTCTTTACCCTTCAGAGGGAGAATACATGTAATTGGTCGTACACTAAGATGGGTTAAACAGAGGCTGGTAGTTTGGGAATTGCAGCTCAGGGCTTATGACTAGGAGATACAATAGGATCTGAGTCTGTATGAGCTTGCTATTGTCTGTGATCATAAGCACATGCTACAGAATGTTTGTTGCTTGCTACACACTGAGGAATCTTTTAATCAAGTTGTCCTTGTGTTTTCTGAAGGCATTGATTTACTGGCACATGTGTCATGCTGCTATGATGTATTGCTTATGTACAGGCCTGGAAGCCCTGTGGCTGCGAAAAGATGATATGCTCATTTCGGCAGATAAGCAAGGTACAGTCATAGTGCAAAGTCTGAGGAATGTGCATCCAGCTGAAGATCAGTAGTTTGGCTGCTCTCCCTCAGCTAGAGCAGGTCAGGTGCTTGAAATAAGTTGTTATGAGCACAGACTGTTGCGTACTGTAGTGTAGGCCTCAATTAACGTAGAAATATAAATATAAATAAAGGCTTTGTGCTACCAGGGGAATGAATATTCATGCCTGAGCATCCCAGTTGTAAGTATCTGTAGTTTGTCAGATGACTGTATGTAGCTGATAATATCTTGACTTTGGTTGATATGAAATTTGAGAAGGAGCCATTATCGTTTGCCTTCTTCCAGTTTTGTCTCCTAAAACATACTTTACATGAAAACGGGAGAAATGGTTTCTTCACTTGTTAGCTTTCGTTCCACGTGTCTCTCAATTAATATACAATACTTTCCTAACCATTATAAATAGAAGAAGGATGCGTTCTCATGAGACAAAAGGTCTCAAAAGCCACACGTGGAAGAAAAACACAGAATATCTTTCCTTGGATTTTGTAAGGTTTTCCTCACTAAAAGATGGTAGAGTATGTAATTTTACTCTGTGTGCTGTGCGTCACAGTGGCTAGAAATGACCCAGTGGCTGTTTTTACCCCGATAATTGTCCTATGGAAGTTAAATGAACATACACAACAGCATGAAGGTTTTGTTCTTATGAGTCTTGTGAGCTGCTTTTTTTTGTTTGTTTGTTTGTTTGTTTTTCCCCAATGCAAATCTGAGACTTAGCAGTGAAGGAGAAGAAGATTCTGACTATGACTTAAATTACTTGGGGCATAGATGGCCTTGAGAGTCATGCTACCACACTCCCACACTCTGAGAACAGGAGAAAAAGAGGTCTGGAGCTTTCAAGTTACAAAAGCAAACTATCCACTTCTCCCAAACCTCTTGTGGTGTATTAATGTCAGAAATTAACCTTTGGGTTGTGGGGTTCTCTGAGTCCCTTTGGCAAAAGGTGACCTCAGAAGGAATAGCTGTGCCATAAAACACATCTAAGTTGAAATGGAGGAATAGTGGCTGGCCAACAAGTATGTTTAAGTTCCTTGCTGTTAATCTTTTCACATCTGGAAGAACAAAATCCTTTGCTGTCAGAAAGGTTTCAATTAAGTCCTGGATGTTGTAAAAACACTTGTCATGACTGATGTGTATGGATAAAAGATCTACTTTGCAATGCCTGAAACAATGCTGTATCAGTATATTCACTGGGGCAAATTGATTTCTTGGGGATGTTTTATCCCCAAACCAAAATATCTTCGTTGGATATGTCTATGAAATTTTATTTTATTTGGTGGAATTAAAAAATGAATAGATTGCCTTAGAGCCTGTACCCTACCAGTATTGTACAAGAAATTTCATATTCGTAAGAAGAGGTAATTTTATACCTGGTTCATTGCTGTGTAGTAAAATCTGGACATCCAAAAGAAAGATTTTCTAACAAGTGCAACTTCAGTTTTGGTAGGTTATGCTTATCTTTTTTTTTTTTTTTATCATCACAGTATGAAAAATTGAACGTGGTGTTAGTGTAGATAATGAGCACTGTACGCCGTCTGTCATTTCTTTAAATGCAGCAGTAAGAACGGAGTTTGCTACTGTTATGAAGGTTAAAAACATCAAAGCAGAACTTAACTTTCCATACAGATGTTTATGCAAAATATGACCTTTATTTGATCTTCCAGCCTAAGTTTAAAAAAAAACAATGAAATGCAAAAGCTGTATGCATGAAAGCCTATATATGTATAAACTTACAAGGGGCTCCTAGTGGTTTTGATAAGAAAGAAAGATGTTATCGAAAATGTAGCTGCAGTTTTATAGGCATGGGCAAATGGCAAAAATAATTATTCAAAAGAACTGCTGAATTTTTAAATTCTCATACAGTTGCTTTTTTTTTTTTTAACATAGGGATGGTCTATTAGTTGATCATGTGAACCTTGTCATGTGATTAGAAAAAAAAACAACCACTCCTATAACTTTGTTTTGAGAATGACCAGGGCTAGAAAATAGTTTTAGGAATCTATTTGAAATCCCATTTGCTCATCCTACATTAGTTTGCCAGCAGAGGTGCTGTTTTTATTTTCTTTTTAATTTTTTAAATTCCTGAGCAGCTAGAGAACATAAGAGCTTGTAACCTGTTTAATGGAATAACTGGGTGCAGAGAGCTGCTAATAAGATGCGGTGTTCATTCTGTGTTGCTTCTGCATGTTCCCACTGTTTGTTTGGCTGGAATGAAGTGATGTTATATATTTGTAGACCTAACAGTTCTCCTTTTCTTCAAGCCCTGCGCTGTTAAATTGGGTCACTGCATATAATGCATGTTAAATAAGACGAGGATTTGTCGTATTTACAGAAGTTAGTAGCAGGATTTCACAGTTTGACAAGAAACATTACAGTTAAGAATAAGCATATTTCTTCTAAGTATATTAGTAGTAGTTCACAAATGAAATAGTGTGTTCTTCATGAAAGTGTCTTCCTACCTGTGCAGATATCACAGGATTTGGTTAATTTGACCAAATGTAACAGAAAGCAGGCTGCAGCTCCGAATGCACAGTGGCTTGGTGTATCTTTGATCAGTGTTTTTGCAGCAGAACATTAGTCTTATGTGACAGTTCTTGACATGATTCTAGGTTTGTTTTTTGGAAGAAGAGGGGGGACTAGAATAGTTGCTATTTTTTTCTTTTTTAAGTATCGGTAGCTTAATCAGAGAAAATGGTTTAAAAGTTTCCACAGCTCCTGGACTCACTTGAAAAGCTGAGTATGGTACCTTAAGAGATCACATAACCTCTTAGAATCGGATTTAGGCTTGCAGGTCATGGGAAGTAATTTTTAAGTTCTTGTCCTGATGATCAAACCACCACATGAAGTTGTAACTTCATTAATAGCTAAGCTGTGAAACCCCCGATAAAAAAAATTAGTTCAGTACTTGGAAAAAAAAAAATAAAACCCACGAAACAGTGGATCTGGTTATCAGCCACAAAGCCTCGTCAGTTTTCTGTGTACTTCTGTACTTTGTGATGAGAAGTGCTTTCCTAGCCCTTAGACGTGTCTATTTAAACCTGAACTTTAAGATCTTTAGTCCTTTGTAAGCTCTGGCAGATAACTGAAGGCATTCTCCGAAGCATTCCTTGTAATGCCTTCTTTTTTTTTTTTCTGTAGCAGTTGCATAAGTGAGAAAATGTTTGTTGATTTTCAGAGCGTTTGAGCAAACACTGCTGTTAATAAGCAGAGTGTTTTTGGAGACAGTTCATAAGTTGCAAAGCAGCATTTCATGTCAGCTCAGATGGTAGCCTAAAAAGCAGGCATTCTTTTAAAGTGGAATAGAATGAAGCGTGGTCACAACAAATTGAATGTATAATCTAAAATAAACAGTATGTGATTCAATAACAATTACAATTTAGTAAGAATTATCAGAATTTATGGGTACCAGTCAGCTGGCCAGGTTCCTGGTCTGAGGGCTGGTTGGTCAGATGTGATTCTGTGGGATCTCTGCATTTTGTTTTCTATAGAAGATAATCTGTTGAAAGGAAAGTAGTATTCATGCTATGTTTTCATCCGTATTTGACTGAGTCCCATGTGCAGAGCTATTCCAAGCCTTCCTTTTCTGCATATTCATACTGGTATGGGTTTAAAATTATTTGATTTTAATAATGCTTATCTTGTTTCGTTAATTTGTTTCCATTCTGTTCTAAAGGAATATAATTTCCGATTACTTATTTTCCTGAAGATTGTTCTGTGATGTGTACTTGATTGGTAACCAGTTACACTTTATTCGTACTGCTGTGGATCTAAACATTATTTTTGGTACCTCTCAAGAAAAACTGGAAATGAAACTGCCCAAAGAGTGGGAAAGTGTACCCAGAATAATGAGATGTGTGTGACTGTTCCCAGGAGTAGGGCTGAACATCCCTAAAATGTGTGTCTCTGTACATTTATGTATATGGGTTTTTTTGTTCTAAAATGTTGTTTCTCTGTACCAAGGGGTACCAGACTTTGTATCTGTTATTAACTGCATTGGAATTCCTGTGTTGATGAAGAGATGCCCAAGATAGCTATAGAATTTGGGGGTGAAGTTTCTGCTTAACAAACTACAGGTCTAGTTGAACGGTAACATCCTCTTTAGAAAGATACTCGGGCCTGACTCACAGACTTAGATGAATATCACATATGTATTAACATTAGCAGCTCTGGTTGCACAGCTTGCACCTTTGTGGTTTAAAGCAGCTCTTCTGTCTTCTTTGTCTCATGGCTGAGCAGGGTTGAATAAATGGCATGTGTTTGAAGGACGGTCCGAGGAAAACTGTCTGATAGCTGTGCCTGGATGACTCAATTAACAGGAAATCCTGTGCAGGTTTTAGAACGTACAAAGATGTAATGCATACGGAATACATGCTGTGATTTTGAACTTTTGATAATAATGTGAGATTTGTAAGTATCAGCATGCTTATTTTTATAGAACTTGTTTTACATATAGTTACGTTTTATCATATGAAAAAGGGTCCTATTGGCTTCTAGTAACTGATGAGACCATAGGTAGCTTCAAAGGCTTGCATGTATAAATCATGTTATAGAATTGAGGTCAGGATTGGAAAGCAGATAGTGCTGTCGTACAGATCAGCAATTAGACTATTCTATATGTCTAGAATTACCTACAGTATTGAGTGTAGCAAGTGCTTGGCAAAAAGTCTTCTTTTGTAGCATCATAAGATAAGTCAGATGTTAAATTTCATGCTTAGCTTCAGAATTTACACGTGATCACTAAAGATGAGTATCTGCCTTAAATAAAGGAGTAGGCCATTAATCTTCTGAGAGCTGCTCGTGCAATCTTTGCAAAGACAAAGCCACTGAAGATAACGTGATTTCAATAGCGCAGCCTGCTATCTCTTGCTGTGTCAGTATGTTGTTAATCAGAAGAGGGTGAGTATATTAATAAACATGCATGCTTCCAAGCTGAATTATCACCAATCTGTTTAAAATAGTTGCTTTTTTCAGAGCTTTACTGTTAATGAAATTGCCTCCTAAGATTTTGTGTATCCGAAAAGATGCAATAACAGTGCCAGAAGCTAAATTAATATGCCACGGGAGGCTTTCCTAATGAAATTAATATGGCATTTATAACCTTTTAAGGGAGACTTTTCACCAATTACAGCATGAAATGAAGTCCCGAGAGACTAAGATGCTCTTTTTTGCCCAAGCTTTTATACTTCTGCCTGCTTCTTTTCATGATACTTGAAATGGAAATTGTGAAATACTGTTCTTTGATACCCTTCCATGGATTCAGAACCTTTTCTGCTATTAATTATGAACTTCAATTTTAGAGTAGTGTTTTATTTTCAGCTTCAGCTGCATTTTTCCACAAGGTAGCAACTAGCAGTACGATATGTACTTCTCTTCAGAAGAATGTTTGCTGTTTTCTAATAATGTTTCTGAGATTGAAATACAGTTATTTGTGGCTTGCAGTTATAAAGTAACTTTAACTGTGTAAATGCTTTCTGATTTAGGGGGTTTTATTTATTTTTTTTCTTCTTTTTTTATATCATAAATGGCGAATGAAGCGTGCTTAACCATTGTTAATTGGTGGTCTTCAGAAGGCAGATAAAAGCCTGCAAAGGAGAACGAACAGGAAATTATTACAGCTGACAGATGAAACAGCAAAAACCAGCCTCTGATGGAGCTACGTACTGGAGTTCATTTAAAAACCCACAGGATTTGAGCATTTACCGTGGTTGATTCATTTTGCATACTCACTTAGCTGCTTTGTTGCCAGCACCGTGTTCACTAGGACTTGGCTTTGTGTCCCACCAGAGACATCACTGCAGGTTTGGGAAGGCCGGGTAGGAAGTCACGTTGCTTTGTGCTCTGCAGCTTCTCGTAGTTACCAGTGTTGGACATCGCTGGCTGAGGTTCTGGGCTTCTCCTGGCTTTCTGTGCCCCTCTGATATCCAGGATTTTGCCTTATTTCCAGAGTCTCTGCCCCTGTTAGGTTCTTCACCTTCTTCTATCTTGGTCATTTATTTTTATGTTTTATTTTTGCCTACTTGCTGGGAACTGTTCTTCTTGGTACCCAAATCCATATTTTCATGCGTTTATCTAGGTAGTGTCTGGAAATACAGTACATGACTGGCCTTTTAATTGCGTGTTCTGTCTCTGTGTTTATTGGAGGATTCGTGAGGTGCTAATTCTGTTTGTTCCAGGTGTTTTCAAAATTTACAGCCAGCCTCTACTGATTGCAGCAAGCACCAAGCTTTTACATGAGAGTTCAAAAGTTCAGTATCAGACATTCAGCCACAGAAGCAAACATACGCCCAATTATCTGCTGCCTGTTAGCATTTGCAATTTAAGCTATTCATTTGTCTACAGCAGCTAATGTACTTATGCTAAAAGCTGTGTTTGGTGCCATTAGGGAAATGTTCATTCACCTTGCACTCTGATCTCTAGTACCAGGCAGCCTTTCCTAAAGGTACTGAATTTATGAGATGTCTTGACAGGGAAAGAATGTGAATATGTGTTGATACCAAAACAGCAGGGACAGTGCATGACTGCCAGCTTACATCTTGTGATAATTCCAGAGTTTGTACTATTTGGCATCTTATGTAATGTGAGAACTTTCACATGCTGCAATACCTCACCCAACAAATTTCAGGTAACCGTACAGTTCTTTACTCAGTAAGGGAGTCTTTTGTAAGATTATTTGTGTGAAGATACACATGTGCAACTTAAAAAAAATAAATAAAATAAAATAAAAAGGAAGATGGACTAATTCTATCAATACAGTGTCTTTTTATTATGCTATTTGGTGTATATATTTTTAACATTTCATCTAACTTTTTATTGATGACCTTTTCTTTGGTGCTTCCTGGATAATTTAACGTACAGGCATATCTTTGCTATGCTGGGGAAGGGTCAGCAGCTGGCTGCTAGCTTGTGACTGGAGGTAATCGATTTCAGAAAACAGAAAGCATTACTCTAATTAGAGGTTAAAGGTCTAAAAGCATCCCTCTTGTATCTGTCTATTATCATTCAAAGAGTATTTTCTGTGATTAAAATGCTTATATATTTGAAGTAAGTATTAATTGACTTCGTTAGCTTAAGTTGCATAAGCAGCACAGTGCTTTCTTAGTTACTTCTGCAGTTCAGACTATACAGAGTAGGAAACAGGAATATGAAGAACAGCTTCAGAGATGAGAAAAATTGTTGTGTTTTCTCATGCCGTAGGCCTGTGACGAGCGGGCTCTGATGTTCCCAGGAGACAACAGTATGGAGTATGGCTGCTGCTTTGGTTGGATTAGCATCCTTTCTGCTTCTGACAACCGACCTTCACTGAGAACTTAACTGCAAGAACTGTGCTGCTGACTGAAACTAAGGCAGTAGTAACACAATTTGTGCTTACCACAGCGCTGATCAAAACCACCTCCAGTGTGTGATTTGGAAAGAAATTCAGACAGTACCTCTCAGGCAGTATGCTCTATTTCTGTGGCAGAACCAAAGGGGGTGTCCTAGTATTTTGTTAATTTAATCAATTAGAGAAAAGGGGATAGGAACCCTTACAGAAGTAAAATATCACTCTCTGTGTACAGATTAAACATTTTGTCTAGACAATAAGCTTTCTCTATTTGCGGCAGAGAGGGTTGTTGGCTACTAAGTGGTTGATATGCCATTCAGATAGGGAAAAATTAATTCATACATACATGCGTTTGTGTATGCAGAGAGCAGGATAGCTTACTGTCCCTGGTGAGCAGCACGTGGTTCTCACAGGGGCCTTGGTTTCGCCTCCAGCTGCACATCCCCAGCTGTAGCAGGGATCACGCTGCTGATGCAGCTTGTAGTGGGGGCTGTGCACTGGTCCAGCTGACTTTCCCGATGTGGACGGTTTGGGAGGCAAGGTGGTTATAGAGGATGGTTCGGGCAGGGCATTTCTTTATGCCCTTCACCGTAGCCTTTGATTGATTTAATTTGGCTTTGTTCTAATGATACACAATTGATGTTTCATTTTTGCTGTGGTTTGTTTGCACAAAAGCACAACGTGTGTAGAACTATTGCAGTGTTGTGTTGTTAGAGTGCAATCATCACTTTCTAGTTTCTCCCTCAAATCTCAAGCCATTTTTTATGTGGGATGTATTCAGCGTGGAATACTGCTCAACCAAGTGACAAACTGTATTTTAAGTGAACAGTTTTGTTACTGTTAGCAAAATGCAGCTTTAGCAGCTATTGCACAGTTTATCTCGGTTGTGGTGAAGCATCTGAATGCCAAGATTTTATCAGCTCTTCGGTGCCAGTGACTATTTGCCTAGAGTTCGTGTATGGTCTTAGAGGGTAAATCAAGTCAGCAATGAGTTGAAAGTTACAGCTATACTCATGTGTTTTATTGATTTGTTGTTCACTCGTGAGGACTCTGAACACTGTATAGTAATAGCTTGTGTAGACTACTACAGGTAAAATGAGAAAATGTATGTCACAAAAAATGAGGATTTTGATCCTGGGATGGAAAAAAAACAACAAACTAACTTGCAGCTGTGAGAAGTGTTTGAGCTGACACAAACAGTCTTTGTTGCTGCAAGACAAAGAACATCATATACAAAACTGTGATGTTTCCTGTAGCAAACCTAGCAGGGAATGGGAATTTGGGGTTCCCGCAGAGTTGCTATGTGATTATTGGCTTATCTAAGATCTATTATTAAAACATTTCCTGCCTCATAAAGAATATCTGTAAAATGATTATAATAATCACCTTCTTAGCTGATACATCAGGTGCTGAAGTGCAAGTATGTAATGCTAGCAGCACATCTATCCTTGGCTCGAGCTAGTTGGGCACTGTAGCCAGGAAATGTGATAACTTCTCATCTTCTGTAGGCAAGTGGAGAGTGTGTGTTAGTTGTGTTCTTATGTGTGTAGTAGAAATGGGGTAGAAATGAAGTCCCCAATAGTCTTCTGACCTAACCAGGTATGCTATCTTTGTAATTCGTCTGTGAGGCTGTTTCTTTTTTTGGGGGAAAGATGAATTAAAGCTTTCTATTTCGTGGTTCTATGAAAGAATTCTCATAAGACTCAGAAGAGAGGATGATAAAAATTAAAAATAAAACTAAAGGTGGTGCATTACAGTTGAATAGTTTTCATCCACTGGAATTGGATATTTCGTAAATATCCACATCCTATGAACCTCTCTTCTTATCTTTCAGCTGTGACAGTTCTTCAGTCATTCTTAACTGTAGCTTACTGAATGTTTGGGAGGGATTAATACTCATATTCTGGGTTCTATCTCATTCTTTCCTTGACAGAGAAATTAGCTAGGAATGGATAGGAAATAATTGTCAAACTTGCATAAACTGGAAAGGAACAGATGCTTGCCTGGTTGTTTTTAAAATAAAGTTTTATGGTACTGGGAACAATGTGAACAAGAGGACCCCTGGCCCTGTGGCATAGTTTTCACCTTCAGGAAAAATTGATGTAGTCCAGAAAATGGTTGCATGTGCCCTTAAAGTTAGGGAACTAGTTATGTATATGAACTATTAGTGATCTGTTTTGTTGTTGTTGTTTTTTTTTTTTTTTTTTTTTTTCCATAAAACCGAGTAACCCTACTGTGTCTTAAATTAACTGGAAGATACAGGAGATTGACCCCTTAGACAGTCAGGCCATTTTAATTTTAGACACCTAAATTTAGACTTTGGACCCTGATTAGAGCAATCGGTTTGAAAGATTTGGACTGGAACCCAAGAGCTTCACCCTGTCCCTGCTTACGTTATTGTCGTGTCTGTGAGTCTACCACCCTTTGGAATCAATAGCACTTTTCTCTGTGTTGAGAATTTCTCTAAGTGCTTTATTTGTTTTGCACTCATTTTGGCTTCAGAAAGTACTCATGTTTCAATTATTAAAACTAAAACCTGAATTGGGATGGACATTAGAGAGTTAACTCTCTAAAAATCAGAAATTTACAACTGGCTGCTGAAAATGAAACTAATTGTGGATCTGTTCACTTAGCTGTGCCATTTTTTTTTTTCAGTCATAAAATGGATTAATAAATTAATAAAATAGGAAAATGGGAATGGAAAAACATTCCTGTGGCATTTTGAGTATAACTGACGATCCCATAGAATTCTTCCTTTTAGTTCAGAGAAATTAAAGCAAGTTATTTGTTCTGGTTACTTGAATTTGAAAAAGTTACTCTCCCAAATTAAATGTTCTTTCAGATCAGAAGATCTTCAATACTTTGTGTGTCAAAGTGAGTCATTCAAATAGTATTGGAACTTGTTTATGACTAGCAGATTTATTGTGTGATGACCACAACCTGGTATTAGAAGCAAACTGTTGAATGTGCTGCAACTCGGTCTGGGGGAATATTATATAAAGTCCATTAAGTTAACAAATTAGCTAAGTTGTAAAATTAAACTCATGAATGTCTTTAGGCATGGTAGTTTTCTAGGTAGGTATCAAGCTGGATGTTACCAAAGGGAATTTGGGGCAGAAGCTTGAGCAGTGTCTGAGAGAGGTAAGATGTAAAGATTTTTCAAAAATAATGTGGTTGATGAAAGCTGGAAATATGATATTACATCCGTTATTGCTGATATTCCAAAATTCTGACATAATGCAACGAAAGGTTAGTCACTGACTTTGGTTTGGAATTTAATTTACATTCCCATTGTTGCTTGGATTGTAAAGAAGGAAGTGCAATACGTAGTAATCTCTTAAATTTCATGATCAAGAAAACATCTTTGAATAAAACAGTTACTACATCTGTCCAGGGGAAGGAGACTTATAGACATATATGTGCGTTAGAAGGGAAAAATGTCTTTGATATGCTGAATTTTAGCACAGTTGCATATCCAACCTGTTACTGCAGTTCGGCAAGGCATTAACATCTGATGAGTGCAGCTTTAGATGAAATCATCAGTCTTCAACAATAGAGACAAATGTCTTTCTCTAGAAGCAGATTTCTGGGTTGGAATATACCACAGCCGCAGTGAAATACGCATACACTAGGATGCTCATCTATGATATCGTTCCTCATAGGCTGCAAAAGTAGTTGTGTTCCTTCAATCACCATCCTTTATTCTCAGCAGCTCAGTAGAATTAAGGTTTAGGCCAGACAGCGATGACTAGAAACAATTTATGTAAGCTTTGCTGAAAGCAGCTATCATGAAATGTTCTTTATTTTTATGTTTAATTTGTGAAGAGGGTGGTGTTATCCTCCAGTACTGTGGAAAAAGTAACATACGTTTTGTGAACCATTTCTGTTTCGTACTTCAGTGTTATCCGAGAGTAAATGTCGGCAAAATCTGTCATCCTCCACCTCCCTGAAGCTGCAAAAAAAGCTCAGAAATCCCAGTTCTCTCAGAAATTTTTGTTACTAGTACTGTCATTTTTTTTATATTGTATGCATGAAAGACCATATAACAAGTCTGCATGCTGATTAAGGCATGAAATAGAGAAGTGAGAGCATGTGATATCATGAGCATTTTCTTGGCCCCCAAAACGAAGCAGCAGTCTTGTATGGGGAAAATGAAAGCTTAAGTAAGAATATCACTCAGGGCTGTACTATGTTCTGATGAACACCATCACCATGCATTTCCCAAATCCTTTGGGAAGTACAGTAGTGAAAAATAAGCTTGCAAGTCAAGAAGAATAAAAGCTTTTTTTTTTTTTCCTGATCACTGGTATAATTTTCATTTCTTCCAGTGCCTGAGAAGCAGTATCACTGTTAAAAGTTTTGACTTGTTCTTTCACCATTTTTAGGTTACCATAGTTCAGATACATATTGTCTTTTTGTTTGGCAAAAATATTTCATTTCTCTATTTTTTCAGAAAGCCCAAAGGAGGCTGAATTACATGGATTTAGCTGTTTATTTAAGGAATATGTACTTCTTGTTTGATCAGAAGTACTGTGAGACAGCAGAGAGAGTATCTGGTTTGGATAATGGAATAAATAGATTATGTAGATAGTTGATTAAGAGTAGATAAATGAAAGGTGATTGTGAACAGTTCATGTTAATTTCCCATTTTGGGTGGCTATATTAAAAGAAAAACTTACTCAAACCTAGTGTTTTCTTTTTCAGCAGGCCAGATTGTATAATTCAAAGGAATCCCAAATGCTGAGGCAGTTTAAGATTTTGAATTGCTGAATTGTTTTTACTTTCAGAAGAGCTGCTGAGTTTGAGTTGTC
>JAOWBP010038390.1:0-21063 GCA_028571105.1 Tragopan temminckii
TTCCTTCCTTCCTTCCTTCCTTCCTTCCTTCCTTCCTTCCTTCCTTCCTTCCTTCCTTCCTTCCTTCCTTTCTTTCTGAAATTAATAAAGCAACTTGAATTTATGGTCTCCTTACTGTTATTAAGCCAAGACCTACCTTTGTCATTGTTTTGGGATACTCTGTCATGTAAACTATAACACTTGGCCAAAGAGGATGTTCTTCATTAAGACTGTGGTTCAGGAGCTCTGTGCTCAGCTCTCAGTCCTGCCACTAGAGTTGGTCCCTTCCAAGCCAGTGTCCAGACTGGAGTATGCTTTTATTTGATGCAAAAAACTTCATCAGGACAGAAACATATCATCCCATCCAAGGAGATAAAGGGGCAGCAAAGTGAAGGCAGTGCATCTAGATAGAAACCCTCCTACCTGCAGAAAAGAGTCTAGATAAAATATTTGCTCCCTTCATAGGAAATGCAGATTTTATTTTATGTAGATTATTCAAATCCAAATTAGTCATGTATCTGACAAATTCACATGTAAAGATCCAATTCACAGGTCGGCACAAAAGCAGATCTGGATCATTGCATTCACTTATTCTAGAAGTGTATTGTTTATGTAGATGTCAGGGTTTTGTATGCAACTCTTAGCATCAAAGAGAATAAACGGATGTCTTGAACCTTACCTACTTTAAATGAGAATAGAGCTACTCTAGTTTACTTTGTACAACTAGCTGAAGGCATTTGTGTTTCAAGCTAAATCCAAGATAGTTATATAGCTATCTGCAAAGGGAAAGCAGAAAGATAGGAGTGACTTCTACATGCACATTATACCATAAACTAATGATTCACATCCAGTTTCTCTTCTGCTTCTCTGTCCTCCTTTTCTTCAGCAGAAGGTGATCATCGCCTGTCTGTAGCTAGTACAGTGAAGTCTGTGCCAAATGAAAGCAATCTAATTATATTTGTTGGCATGCAAATACAACCTACTATTGCTTAACTGGCTTTTGAAAATACAGTCATGCAAGTAATTAATATGTGTTATAAAGTGAGATAAAAGCCATATGCAGAGAACTTCCCACTTATTACCTATCATGTGCATTATTGGCACACAAATCTGGAGCCAGGTTTCCAAATGCCTTCCAAAGGTAAGTAATCAGCTGCTCGGTCTACCTTCGATGCAAGGGAAGGAGGTTAAGCGAGGCTGATATACTTAGCAGTGGGCTAAGTATGTGCACACAGTCTATGATTCAGCTGGCAGGCAGTTATTTATTGTGCTGCAGTAATTTGTTCATTTCCTTGAAGGGCTCACTGGAGACACAAGGCCAGCTCAGATTCAGGACTGAAGCCCTGTTAACAAGAATACCTACCTGGACAGGGATGCAAGAGGTGTCTTTTAGTGGCTGTCAAAGGTTCAGACGGTGATGCAGTATGACAATAGGATACTACTGTGCCTGGATGGCATGCTGGTACTCATGTTCCTGATCTATGGGCAAAATTAAAGAACTGAAGGTTTTTTGATCACGTAGGACCTCCTCCTTAATTCTAGGGCTGGGCTTCCCCAAGTACTTAACTGTCCTCAGCATTAGCGGGTGCCTTAGAACTTGAAAGCAACATAACTGCCCTCACCATGGGGCACAATACACTACATCTGGTGATATTAGTTCAAGATAACACACGCTGCTGTGCAAAGCAACAACAGCTGATGTTGTCCATCACTATCCATCACATGCAAGCATTGACATCGTCTGCATACATGGCATCCACACCTCACTCAGTTTTACTGCGTCACAGATTTTTCAGGTCATCTCAAGTATCATCCAGAATGGAAGTGTGAGGAGCACAAAGAAAGTTTTTTGCAGGCTTTTTGCCATCCACACATGTGAGCCACTCTCAGTATTTGTACACAGTTTCCTGCAAAAGCTACTTGCCTAGATCTGTAGGAGGATTGCCCTTCTGTTAGCTATTAGATGCTGATCTGACTGTCCACATAGGGTGTTGTATTAGGCGCATGCAGGCTTCGGGCTGTGACGTGACAGGCCCCTCCCCTGGTGGGATAAGGATCACTGACATATCCAGCCGTAGGGGCGTACACGAAAGGCATAGGGTATATAAGTGTGTGTCGCTTTCAATAAAACGCCATTTACTGCTCATCATATTGGTGTACACCTCGGTGATTGGCCAAGCTATGGTGCCTCAGAGGAGGACGAACGGTCAAGACAACAATAGGGTTATAAAAATGCCTGTTACTCAAATACAGTGAAGGTCACCTTGAGATTTCAGCATGTATGTAAAACCTGTTTTTCTACTAACCAAATAGATATTAATATTGTTGTACCTGCAGGATGTCGTCTTTTCAGTTTAGTCTTGAATTTGTTCTGAGATAGATAGAGGATTTCTGTCTCTTGTGCTATTGTCTTGATACTAAATCCACTTTCTATGAACACAGGTATTTTATGTTTTTCTTTTCATTCGTGGTGATTATTATGTGCTTGTGTCATGGTTTAAACATCTTTCTAGAAACATCCTCTGGCAATATTTATGTCCATTTTCAGACAAGACATTTTTGCCATAATGAGATGCACATCCAGTGTGCAGTTCATCTTTGTATTCTTTAGAAAAGTGTTGATTTAAAAAAAATAACAAAAAAGTGGAAAACCCCGTAAAAACCTATAAACCTAATAAAATAGAGATGAAGTATGCATCTCCATTTTCTTCTCACTATAAAAACTTGCTCAATGAAATCACTATCCAGCTCGATCATCTTCTGACTTCATCAAGGGAATCATAGAATGGTTTGGGTTGGAAGGGAGCTTTAAGATCATCTAGTTCCAAACCCCTGCTATAGACAGAGACAACTCCCTGTTGTTCAAAGCCCCATGCAGCCTGGCCTTGAATGCTTTCAGAGATAGGGCATTCACAATCACACTGGGCAGCCTGTTTCAGTGTTTTGCCACTCTCACAGTAAGGAATTTCTTCCTAATATCTAGTCTAAATCTACCCACTTCCAGTTTAAAGCCATTTCTCCTTGTTCTGTCACTGCATGCCCTTATAAAAAGTCACGGAATTATAGATTCATCACGTTGGAAAAAATCTCCATGATAATCCAGTCCAACCGTCCACCTATCACCAACATTTCATCATTAACCATGTCCCTTAGTACAACATCTAATTGTTTCTTGAACATCCCCAGAGATGATGACTCAGCTGTCCCACTGGGCAGCCTGTTCCAGTGCCTCTTTCAGAGAAGAAAATGTATGAAAATGTAAGAAAATGTTCACCACTCTTTCAGAGAATAAAATTTTCTAATATAAAACCTGCACCTCCCCTGATGCATCTTGAGGCCATTTCCTCTAGTCCTGTTGCTAGTTATGCTGGAGAAGAGGCCAACTCCCACTTTGCCACAAACTTTTCAGGGAGCAATGGAGAGCTATGAGGTCTTCCCTGAGCCTCCTCTTCTCCAGAATAAATAATCCCAGTTCCATCAGCCACTCCTCATAAGACTTGTGCTCCAGATCCCTCACCAGCTTCATTGCCTTTCTCTGGACAATCTCCAGGGCCTCACTGTCTTTCATGTAGTGAGGGGCCCAAAACTGAACACATAATAAATCACATAATTCTTTAAAAATAAATGATCTTTTATTGACCCCATACATGTGAGTATTATTTCCTTGATAGCTGTTCCTAACTGTGTGTTAGTGACTTTGCCAGCATCATATTCATGGTGCTCAGTGGTAAGACTGATCTCCAGTCTGGTAAGTCTTTTTTCTCTGTTCTCTTGTAAATCACTCTGATTAGCTCCTCTTGGCTCATCAGTCCCATCAGCTCACTTTTCCACAGCATGCTCTTATAAGCTTCCAGCAGGTCCCTCTCCAAAATATCCCCCAAACATCAATAAAGCTCCCAGGAAGCCCACAGTTCTGCAACTCCTTCCCAGCTCCAAGGCATGTTAGAGGCTTGGAAGCTATATTCTGCAATTCGCACCGTAATCATCTAACTCACTGAATGGCATCCTATGATGTGAGCAATTCCCAGTGAGCCCAAGAGGGCTGTTCATCATGCATTAGGTTGTTCAGGAGGAGCAAGGGTGTCAGGGTTGGGATCTTATCCAGCCTTGGTCCCATGGCATATCTGTGTGTCTCCTTGGACTTGGGGGCAGGAGTCTGATATCCTAACAGTTTGTGTGTGGGTATAGTTCACTGCATGAGAATGCTTACTTGCACCAAGTTTCTCACATACAAAGAAAGTTTTCTGTAATTTGGTATTATTTTTTTACTGAGCACTAATTGCTGAAACCTGTGTTTTCCCAACTCACTTTTCCCTTTTCTTTCCTCAAAGTAATTACATTTTTTTCTCCAACTCTTCAACTAACTAGTAAATACGGTTTTCTATACACTTAAATCTTCTCACTGATGAAATTAATATCAAAATTATCATGTTACAACTACTTAAAGTACTAGTTTCTTGGTAAAGGGAAAACTGACTTTCGTGTCAGCTCTGATCCATGCTTACTGTTCTGCATCAGATATTTTACACAGTCAGCTTCTGTTAATCACAAACCTCATTTTTAATTCTGCCCTCTCCTTCCATTCCCATCTGCATCAGGAGCCCCCATCAGATTCTGAAAGCATGGAGGAAGATGCACTGTATTCTTCAGAGGCCAAAGGATGTCCCTTGGAGAAGATGTTCATAAAAAAACCTAGAAGAAAAACCAAGAAAAACGGGCTTAAAAAAAAAATAATAGAAATCATTAGGACTTATCAGAAATCAGTAAATTACAGAAAATAAATGTAAACAGGACCTATCTTGGGGAAGCATGAAGAGCACTGAGAAGTGTGAGCCTTATCTGCTTGTTGGCATCAGGAAGAGGTGAAATCTTGGGACTGTTCACTGCGATGTCCCCATCCTTGGGTTTTGTTGGGCATGAATTATATTCTACTCCAGAGCATCTCCCTGTGCCCCCTGCTAAAAAGACCTCTGAGTACTGAAGATGTTCTCATAACCACTGGGTTCACATGTACAAAAAGGAAGGAGGATTAGAAAAGCTGTCTCATTTCAGCAGGAGAGAACTTAGAAAAGACAAGCGAGGGCCACAGTGCTCTAGACACAGGACAGCAGGGAAATAGACCTAGAGCAGATAATGTGACAGCTCCTATTCTGCATTGGAGGCAAGGCAGAACCTCTGTGCTTCCCTCCACAGGGACCTTACACATAATTGGGAAAAGCAGCCTCTTGGGGCATTTCCTGGTCTTTGAGGGGTAAATACAGATCATCATCTAATCGCCCTAAGCCTTGAGGATTAGTGGATGATCTAATCTCTGATGATCTAATTCAACGTCGAAGAGCCATCAGCACCTGAAGCCTTCAGAGAATATATCCCTGCTGATATTTGGATCCAGCAAAGGATGATAAATCATTTTGTATTTTTAAGCAGATCTGTGAGGCAGCAATAATCCTTTCATTTTAAGTGGTCATCACCGTAACAAGTAAATATTTTATCAGTGTTTTACAAATCCAACTTCACAACAGTACATAAATTAACAGTATTTAGAGTGCAGCTATTCATTTTTCATATGCTCTTAAGCAGTAATTATTAAAACCCCATTTCTTCCCAGGATGCAGAGGTGTAATTTTCTGCTTTAGAACAAGTTTTTATCAGGGAAAAGGAAGAGCTTGTGGCATAGCTGATGAAGAGTGTCAAAACGAACCCCTGGCTGTGGATCACCAGACTGTAAACATGGTCCACGGGTTAAGCTGATCCATCACACCTGACGTAAAAGGGGCTCACGTGAGCATGGGTTGGAAGGGACCTTAAAGCCCACCTAATTCCAACTCCCCTGCCATGGGCAGGGCTGTCATTCGCCAGCTCAGGCTGTCCAGGGCCCCATCCAACCTGGCGTTGAAAGCCTCCAGGGCATCCATGGCTTCTCTGAGCAGCTTTTGCCAGTGCCTCACTGCCCTCTGAGTAAAGAATTTCCTCCTATATAGAGGGGTGGAGGTCTCTGCACCATGTGCTGATAGCATCTGGCATGGCCCAGGGGAGGGTTGCATCATTTTCTTGCCCTATACACACCCTTGATTCCTGCTACCCTGTATCCCATGGCTTGGCACAAGGTCAGGCACCAACCCACAGTTTGGAAGCCACTTGTGTAGTCACAGTAATGGGTGAAGTTCAAACCCAAAAAGGGCTGCTGTGCTGAATGCATTTGCAAATGTTGCTCATGGTACAGCCATGTTTCACTCTTTGAGTGCTCAGCATCTGCTGGAACACCGGGTGGCCCATAAGCCCACACCAGGTGTCCTATGAAGCAGATGCTGTGTGGAATACAAGAAAGGTAGTAAAAGATTATTTTTCAAAAAAGCTTAAAGAACTTTTTCTACATCACGCCTTTCATAATGCTCTACCTTGTTTTAGAAACAAACAATCAAACATATATTTATAAAGCAGGGGGAGAAAGGATAAATAAGAATGCAAAGAAATTGAAAATGGAGTTAAACCAGAGGATGAAAGCAAACACAAACATGGGCAGAATGAAGATGAGTTTGGACCACGTTTTTAATCTCACTGTAAAAGTGAACCATTTGTTTGAACTTATTCTTGTCACCGGACTGGAGAGGAACTAGTAGCTTCCAGCATTCAAATTGAGGTTTTCAGAACCATCCAAGCAAACTACATGACTGAATTCCCAAAGGATGAGAGTCACAGGTACTGAAGAAATATTACATATTTTGCTAAATTGAGTAATAAACTCCTATTAATCTAATACGTAATAAACATAGATGTATAAGGAAATGTGGATATCTCAGCCTGGATGACTAGAAATCTCTGAGTAAAGTTTTATTTATACATGCGTGCCTGTGTCTGCTTGTCCTCAGTGTTAGTGGTCAAAGACCTTTAAAAAAAGGAAACACAAAAGAATTGCCAAGTATTTTCTCTTCTCTAACATTTATGTCCTTTTGTCAAAAAAAAATTTGACTGACATCTGCAAAGAATGGTTATTGTAGCAATTGTCAGCTTTAGATTTTTTGTCAAAAATTGCTACTAGCTGTTTTCCATGCAAAATTAAATCCTTTTTTGATCAACTATGCTCTTAAATTCTGTACCAGAGAGTTCCTGGAGAGCATTTGCAATGCCCTGCAGCTCTTTATCCCTCCGTTCATCTAGCTATAAAACCATGCTAATAACAATATTTACCTCCCTCACTCAAGTTTTGTGAAGCTTCATTAAGGAACATTTTTAAAACACTTTGAGATTCTTAAATGAAGGCTAACTCAGACAGTATAAAATTCAATTACACCAGAAACGAAAAAGCCATGATTTAATCCTTAGCATCAGGGTAAAACACAAATTTAAAACATACATATTATACCTTGGAGAACAGAAACAAAAAAAAATACAATACAAAAGGCGGAGCTGTGAGCACAGTTAACATGATAACTGCTTTCATATAATTTAGCTCAAATGAATTAGTTATGGCTTGTCAAACTGAATCTGTGGCCAGCCCTGTGGATAACAAGGGAGAAGAAAACTACTGATGAGTGATTGCAAACTGAGAGGCTATGCCCACCTAGAAGACTGGAGCCCAGTAATCCAGCAAGATGATAGAAAGGTAGGGAATAGAAACACAATTTTGTATCTAGGCAACACCTGGAACATATATTTGGAAAAATGTCTTTTGTTTCTTTAATGAAAAAGCATTCTAGTAAGGATGTAATTTGAGGTTTAATTGGCTTAGAGCTATTAAAAACCTCTTCAAGCCACTGTAAAACATCATCTCTGGGTGACCATCAAATAGTAACAGGTAGGACAACAAAACATGCTGAAGAATTTCCAAAGAGGTTATTGCTTGCCTCAAGTTTGAGGTGTGTTGTTTTCCTTTTGTTTCTTTTCCACAGCTCTCCAAGGAAAATGTAATTGTAACACATAAACCATGCAAACTGAAGATTTACATCATGCTCCCATTCCTTCAGTGACAGTGTGCTCAGTAATCTCCCATGAATACGGCCTCTGGTCTCCCAGCAGTGATCAAAACTATCTGAGTTGCAGGACACAGGGATGCTGACCCTGAACCAACTCCTCCTGTTGCATCACATAGAATCATAGAATCATAGAATGGCCTAGGCTGAAAAGAACCATAATGGTCATCTAGTTTACATCATTTTGGAGTTGACATTTTAGTAGGGTCTAGGAAAGACTGGCTATCTTTGTAAAAAACAAAAACCCAGATTTATAGGAAAAGGTCTGCATACACTCCAGAATTGTGTATTTCTCTTGATTTATCAGAAGAGTGATCACTTGCAGTTCCTGCTGCTGTGAGAACAGTTCAGGGATTAAGCTCAGGGCTCAAAGATCCAGGGAATGGGCAGCCTGGGTTATTGTGATGACTGGATACCTGGCTAATGCTTGTATGGATGGGGCTATGCCCCGAGCAAACATTACACTCACAAGGGTCTGCCAAATGCCTGAGCATAATGCAGTTCAGCCTTGCCAAATTTCACCTGGAGCCGTGCATAAGATGATAATAATTTCAGCCCCAGAAGAATTTCAAATAATTTTTTCCTTGATATTCTTGCACTGTGTCTCTCTGATTATTCTGAGCTTGTTGGTATGTCTCCAGTTTACCACTAGGAGAGTAGGGAGTTTTTTAAGCATGTATTGCCTGTTTCTGAGGAGAACCTGGGCTATTTCTGCTCTTAATCATTTTTGCCTTGAGTCTCATTTGGGAAGAAGAGCATCAAAGGGAGAGATCAGTCTATAGCCTGTTTAGAGTTGTGGCGAAGTGATCCTGTGCTATGTGTTATGGTTCAGCTCTTTAGTGAGTAGTTATATTTCTGTGCCTTTACTGAACATTTTATAAACTACTGATTGTTTTTGCTTTTGTGTACCTGATGGATTTTCATGAAAAGGAGTACTTAAATGGTCGTTTCTTGGTGTTCTATCTTCTAAGTATGAGTTTTATGAGCACAAAAATACGAGACCTCAAAATTTCTGAGGCAATATTAACCCTTCCTCTAAAAATACCTATGCTAGAACTTACCAGCTAATCTAACCTTCCTGTGTGCATGTGATATTTGTGCCTTTTTCAGTTATTGCCTATTTCTTTCAGGTTATTTATATGAGAGAAGATTTACTTTTATTTAACCTTGACAGACACAAGGACAGATTTATGATCATCCATACAACACAGACAGAACTGTTGAGAATTTCTTTTTCAGGCAGCAAAATACATTAATAAAACCTTCTCCTTCACAATATCTGGATAGAGATTAGGAAGACAATCCTTCCTCCCAGCCATAACATTGTACAATTGTCTAAGTGCATTTCTGCTTGTTTTAGCTTTTTTCTGCAAATCCCTGCGGACCACAGGACAAAGCCAAAGATAGCAGGCATGAAGTTAATTATAAGTTCTTAATTCAAGAACAATAATTAGCCAAATTACAAAAATAATAGTGGAGCTAGACTTGCCATCTCTCTGATTTTTGTCTATGGATATCTTGGATGTCTTAGATACAGTTAAAACCATGCAGAGCGTTTCCATGCTCTGCTTCTATTTCATTTGGGTCCTTATCAAAGAAGTGCACAGTTTGCCATGTGTTCCCATACCTGGCTCTTGGAATAGTAACCAGTCCCGTTTTTCATTTTTATAACCTCGAAGTGCCTTAATCATTTTGCAACCTGCTAAGTCAGTCCCTCCTCCACTGGAAGAATAAGATCCACTGACCCTTTTTTTATGCAGTTCACTTTTATTTTTGCCTAATAAACTGACTCTTTCTCAAAGGTTGTCTGCCCACTTTCAGATGTCCCTGACTTCTTCCTGGTCATCTTTTCCTAGAGCTAAATTAACCTGCAAGTCAGTACAAATTTCTATCCTAAGTGATAACATATAATTGTGCTAATAATTTCTTTTTGTCTCAAGTCCCCTTTTTCACTTCAGCAGGAGTTTTGTCCTTGTAAAATCAGTAGCAATAAATGAGATATTGCATTTTCTATTTTTGTGTTCTATAACACTATGAGGATACTCGCTAGGAGACAAAGCTTAAAGATAGATTCAGCATTTAACATTAGGTTTGGATATTTTCGTCACACAGACAAACAGATGCAATCAGACTTAACCGTCATTAAAAATGACTGTTGTCTGGAATAGTTATTAAAGTATTAAATTAAATTAAATACTGCAAGTATGAAATAAAAGTGGAATCTGGAAGCTGTATTTTTTCTTCTCTCACAGCAGTGAAATGGTTAAGGACTTTTTCCAAAGAACTTTAGAGGCACAATGGAGAAGCACAGAAGCATAAATCTGAAGGTTAAATTTGTATGGCTTTGCTCCTCCTTCCCATAGGAGCACAGATGGTAAAAACCTTAAAGCTATCCATGCTATTATCATGAAATAAATGAATTATCAGATTTCTCCCTCACAATGCTAACTATGGAAGGTGTCTTCCTACTCACATATTGAGCAAGATCATTTAAATGAAGAAGTGTTCTTTGTTTGATCTGAAAAAAAAAAAAAGAGAGAGAGAAAAAAAAAAGAAAGATTTCTAAAAGATCACCTTCGGACTTGGAGCAATCACTTCCAACACAGTTGCCTAAAGCCACAAAGCTTCCAAGCCTGCTGGATTTCTAAAATGATACGGGATGCTCACTCCTCAGCTTCTGCTTCAAAGAGCCACAATTTGTTTGTTGTGGTGGCTGCAGAAGCTGCTGGTACCTGAGAAGTGGCGTTTCTGGAGGGAAGGCAAATTAAAAAGAAATCTGCCTTGCATGTAGCTTCCTGGGAAGAGGGCAAGTTGACACGATGGGTAATGAAAACAAGGCAATGCAAAGCACTAAGGAACGTACTGAGGGAAACATTCTCTGAAGCTATGATTAAAATTATCTGTTGGAAAAGATGAACCTCTCTCTCTTCATGCTTCTGCAAGCCTTCATGCACAACTTAAGACCACTTTAACTAACATTAAGACCCTGATAGGCTTCAGGAAAGCATCTCTCTGCACAGATCATATAAGCAATTAAAGCAGATGAAACTGGGATTTCATCTGACGTTCCGATGTTAAAGCATGGATGAAACAAAATCAGGATTTAAGCCTCTAAGTCTATATTTTTGTTCAAATTCAATGAGAAAAGGAGACTATGAGAAGCCAGTAGCAGGGGCCTTAATTAAATAAAACTACTATCTGAACCCCAAAGATTAAAGTGAGCATTAGCTCTTGTGTGTACGACCAGCAGTTACTTAGCAGTTCTCACCACCTGTTCTCAATTCTTTATAGCATAATTTCAGAAAATGTTGTAATTTCACTCTAACTCTGGACTTTTAGGGGTCCTATTTAGAAGGCATTTTTCACCGTAAAAAATTAAAATAAATCTTACATAATCTCATTCTTATTCCAAGAGCTGTGGGCTCACGTGCAACTTGAAGAATCCCAAATAAAAAGCAGGAGGTGGTATCTAGGAAAGCATGCACGTGTGTTTGCTTCTACATATTCTGTGAATATAACTGTTCTCATGGAATGCTGGGTTTGATACTGAGTGACAAAGAATAGGTTTGTTGCTTTTCAGATGTGGTTACAATGCATGCCTACAGATTATTACCTGTGGGGAGGACTGCAGTCTGCTTCCTGGGTACAGCTGTGCCTACACGTCCTCGTGTACAAAATCCATGAGGTTGTGGTGTGCAGGTGAATTATAGCTTGCAATGTCACTGAGATAGGTAGGAGCTTAAAGAAATGAAACTTTATACAAATAAAAGGGAGGATAACCTGAAAAAAGATATGTTTTTCTTCAGTCAAATCATGCAGGTCCCTTTTTCCTTTAATTGCCATGATATGTACTTTTGGAAAATATTAGTCATTCTTCTTTCAAAAATACAAGTGAGGGAATTACATGGGCATTGAAGCATTCAAATGTAAGTGATATCATCTAAAAAATAGCAGAAATAGAGTAAGGAGAAAATTAACAGTTAGTTGTTCTCTTAGAAAATGTTCAGGAAAATTATGGAATACTTCCTCTGAGTTATGAAGGCAGTCAATTGTGCTGTGCTGTTTGCACGGATGAAGGTAAGCTATTGCATGACTGAATAACTCAACTAGATTTTTACTGTTGAGAACTACCAAGCCATTGTCCGCAGCACCACAGCAACCCAATCAAACAAAGTCTGGGGGAGGGTTACCATGAGGAGTATGCAAAAATCTGTAGGACTGAAGAGCAGTCATCCACTGATGGCCAGCTTGGGTGAACTGACAACGGACTGTTCTTTGCATCAAAATCTGCTTAACATGGAGGTATCTCTGGGTTGGTGAAGTTGTGACTGCTCCCTTACAAGTCCTAAAAGACCCAGACAGGATCTCCTCACGTAAATAGCAAGCAATATGGACGCTGGCTCCCAAAGCACAGCTTCCATGCTTACAAGTGGTCAAATGACACATTGTTTAATGTCTTAGTTGCAGAATGCGATGGGAGAAAATGGCTTGTTAAAGAAACAGCTAAAAATTAGCAAGGGGATTATGGGAGGAGCTCAGAGATCACCACTGAACTCTGTAGGATAAAAAGTCTTAATGGATTAAGAATAACACTGCATCTCTATGCAAGGTAGAATTTCAGCAGTGAATGCAAGCTAGTGGCAGCAGAGCAGCAGCACAGCAGGGACAGGGGGATAACGTGAGGGAACGCAGTTTGCCCAGGAAGACTTTCCATGGATAGACAGGGCAGGTCTCTGGCTTCCAACTTCTATGCCCTGCTATGAACCCTGATCTAAAAGCACAAAAAAAAAAAAAAAAAAAAAAGTAGAGCATGGCCACAAACTGGCAGCAGTACCAAGCACCTCCTCTACAACAAAACAGACCATGGAAGAGGTCTGTTTGCCCAAGAAAATATGCCAAAGGCAATGTGCTTAACAGAGCAGCTGTGCCAGGATAGAGCTCTTTGAGCAGAAACACCAAGATAAGGTATGGGGCATGGCAGCGATGCAATGGCTAATCGGCTCCTTTGTTGAGCTGTACTACAATTTATACATTCAGGAGACATTTGTCCACCTGAGACCCATAGCATCACTTGCTCGTACAGGCTATTCACATATATTTCTCCCATCATCTGTGCCTTCAAGGAACAATATTTGATGTGAGAGATTTACTTCAAGCTTAATTCTGGACTCAGTATTCAGACACTCTGATAACAAACTGATTGCTTTTCTTCTGGATCTAATGATAACTTTTTTTCTCTGTACAGTAAAAAATTAAATTCCCTCTGATCATGACTAATCAGCATGTGAACTGCTGCACGCTGTCTTTCGCTTCCACAGACCTGAGAATGAGCTTGCATGTGTTTTTAAGCTGGTGTAATCAGATATACAAAAGGGAAAAACCTCACAGATTCCACCAGAGGACCACAGCACTTTGTACAGAAGTAGTCCATCATGTCAAGCTGGAGGAGGAGAATGTTAAACCCCAAAATAGAGATAATCTGAGAAGAATAGCATGCATAAGATGACAAAGTTTTCATTCATTTTCACTTGAATATTAAAAATAAAAATGTAATAGCAATAATAATGGACTAAATTCCAGTTAAACGTATTCAGAATAGGTGCACTCCTAAACAATCTGACTAGAAAATGTCACGTACAAAATTTTCAGTAGATTTTCAGTAAGATAAAAAATATTCAAAGCATACCAAATTTCACTGAATACTTGAAATTCTTTTTCTCTGACAGACAGAGAGTGTTCAGGGCTGTAACATTCACTCACCATTACATTTGTCAAATGCGTTTGTCCAGCCCTTTGTTTCCCTGTGATGTCTTGTCCTGCCTGATTTTACACTTTCTGTTTAATTAGCCTTCTGTGACAAGAGCCTGAAGAGGTATTCGTTGAGCGTTTCAGGAAAACATTCATGTACCCCTCTGTCCTACAAGGCTTGCACTGCTGTGGGTGCCTGACTGGCATCATTCACCTTTCAGTATCCACTCAAGTACATCCTGGCATCCACAGTTAATGACAGCTATTACATAAGAAACTCTTTGAATTAGTTGCTTAGTTGCTAAATGAGAGAAGGATGTGATCTAATAGCATGAGCACTAGACTGGGGATTTTGATTTCTCAACACAACACTGGTATCAAATTCCTCTCTAGCCTTGAAACGATCATTTCTGTGCCTTGTTTCAAGTTCCCAATTTGCAAAGGTAGCGATAACTACTCACCTCACTGAGGTGCTGTGAACTGCATTCCCAGTTCACTGTGCTCACTTATCCCTCCAGACTGATATCCACAGTTTTTAAAAGATAATGTTCTTATTTAAGGATGGAAGGGATTTCAGATTAAGTGAAGCACTGGCTGAGATTGAAAGTTGTCTCTCCTTTCAGAGAGCTGGCACTACTGATTTACCTTGGCAGCTTGTAGGCTTTACCTACAACAAAAAGGGGATGCAGAAACAGTGACAAATAACTTTCCTGACAGATCTTGGTATAAATTTTAAAGGTTGTTAGTGAATTTCTCACCAGTGTCCTGAGAACAAAGAAGGGAAAGAGGCTGCGGAGTACCCATATTCCCTCTGCTTGGTGATTACCAGTGAGTGATTGAAAACTCAAAAGAAGCTCCTGGAGATTTGAACAACCCTAGCAGAAAGCTTGGGCTGTACATGTAAGATGGTGCACCTGCAGAGCATCCAGAACAATAAGACTGTCCTTGAATGCTTTGAATTGAGAGCTTTTGTGAGTAAGGGCCTCTGTTTTTCTGGGTATGGTTCTAAGTGCCTTGCAAGAAATTTTGAGCCTTCTCTTCTCTTACACCACTGTCAACAGTGTTATGAGGTCCAGACAGGAAGAGCCTGCCCTCATCTGTGTTGGCCTGAGGGATTCACTGTACTGAGAACTGAGTTTTCACTTCTCCCTGCCACATGAAGGTACTGCATCCCTAACCCAGTGAGAACAAATATCAGTAGATATTTGTCATTAGGGATTCATTACTGGTATGCTCCTTTGATGCATACACCTTGCCCCCTCCTACTCTGATCAATGTGATACATAATTTGGTTGAGCAGGTTGAGCCTCGTTGACCTGATATGTGAGATCTAAGGTAACTGCAATTATCGAACTGTTAGTTATGCATGTTACTTTCACAATTTTTTTCCTCCTCTTTTTCCCTAAGTTGCATCTCAGAGAAGATGCCACACCTAGAAGTGCTTAATAATGGTCATCAGTATATTGGATTTTCTTCTTCTGCCTGATATCAAACGCGTTGACTTCATTTTTAATAGATCTTGATTTCAGTCTCTGGAGAAATTTGTTTACGATAATTCTGAACACCTTCATCTCAGTGGAGGCCTCATTATGACACAGTGAAACAGTGACTCGACAGAGAAGAGTGAAATCATGCACACACAAACACAAGGTTCCCTTCTGAAAACACAGGATGGATTTTCCCAGATCAAGGGCAGCTCTTGTTGGAAACACGTTCCTTCAAAGTACCATCCCTGTATGGCTGCCAGCAGCAAGACCCACATCCACAGGCTACCCTGCTTCTGGATCCCAGAACTGGCCTGAAGGGATCCAGAGAACTGCAGCTGCTGACACACAGCAAATGGCTGATGTAGGAAAAAATGAAGTTGCGCCAAATCCCTGTGCAGGTGCTAGAGTGCCACAAGGTGCTGACTGAGGGAGAAGGAGAATGGGATATACATCCTCTGGGGTAGCTCTGGAAAGTCTTGCCCACTGGCTGGAAGAATTCAGACAAGATCTGCACTAGGCCACTGTCACCTCTGGCAACCACACAAGCTCATGGATCTCACTTGGGTGTGTATGGTCTGCACTGTTCTTTGCAAAGAGTTTCTTTAGGTTATCCCTCGAGAGCTGCCCACAGCAGTGGTTTTGGAACTGGGCGATCCTTAAGGAGCCCGTTCTGTGATTCTATGAACAGAATCCAGTTCCTCCTGGCAGCAGTCAGCTCCTGCCATCCATAAAAACTTAATTTTCTTTCCTAAATCTTCTCCCCAAACAATAAATTGCTATTTCAATAACAGATCTTATGTAGGCCCTAAGAGAAAAGTCTTCTGCATTATAAAACCTGGGTGCTCCGAGTGCACTGTCCACTGTGCTCCCCCCATCCCCTTCAAAAAACGAAAAAAAACCCTCAAAGCTATCCTTAAAGTTTGTGTCCTCCTTTATACACAAGAAGGGCAACTTTAATACTGATATTTCACCACTTTTTTATGCTGTACTTTGTGACTTTTGTGTCATTCTTTTAAATACAGGTGTTTGTAATAACACGAAAGATGGCAAGTATCTTTTTGACATGAGAAGTACCCTCTTAGCTTTGAAACGCCTGTTTTTTCCCTGGAATTATTCCTTCTAGGAAATGACAGTGAGCAATAAGTGGCAAACAGAGCTTTTAGAACTCCCATGATTGGCACCAGATCAGTGAAACCATATGTTTCACAGCCGTCACCTCTGTCCCAAGGAGAACTTTTTCCCCCATCTGTCTTAATTATACTGAATTGAATCCTTTCCTTGGGGAAAAAAATGGTTTTCTTCGTCTCCCCATGTACTCAGTTACCTCATCGGGTCCAATCCCATGCTGTAAGTCACCTGCAGATATTCTTAAGTATTTATTATAGGAATTACACCTTCTGAATAGATGGACATAAATTCATTTGGGACAAATAAAAGAAAATCCCTCTCTGTGCAATCTAGTTTTTGTTCTGTTTGATTGAGGAATGGCATTTTGTATTAAATTGTTGGCTGTGCATGCAGCCAACAATGCACATGCAGCTTTTACCAAAGTGTAACCTTGGCAGCTAACAGTCACTCCAACAGAACACGCTGATCTCCAGCACTTCCAGGTTGTAGAAAAAGAGGCTTTATGAAAGGAAGTGTTCCTTCCTGCATGAGGTCTGGTAGGTAGCAGAGGCACACAGGCAAAGGGCTACTTGGGTATACAAGGTGACTGAGAATAAAACTGTTGATTAGAGGTGTCTGGCTACCAAGATAAGTGCTATTCATTTCTACCCACAGACATGAAATAAAAACTTCCAGTTGGTGGGCTACCAAGCTTGGCTTATAGACTGAAATAACATGGGGCAAGGGAGTGTCTGTGAACCACTTAATAATTAAAAAGAGACTGAGCCAGAATTATAATAAAGGAGGAAGAAGTTGAGAATAAAACTTATTACAACAAAATTAACCTTGGTATAATTCATAGATAGGTTCAATTTGGCTTGGTATTTTTGGACAAAATACAAAAGGAAGAATATCATCTACTGGTACTTCGGTCCACACTGGGCAGACATACATGTCTCACAGGAAACACTGGCCACAGCATGCAACCCATCAGTCCCCAGCTGCTTCAAAGCAGGCTGCCAATAGAAGAGCCCCTCTACCTTCTCAGGACTCTATTCCCTCGTATTTCTGGTGCCTTGTTTGCACCAAAGAGGCACAAGCACACCTTCAAAAGATCCATCAGCACCTGGAAGAGATCTCTTCTGGAGTAAAAGGGATGCATGGTGACCCATATCAACTACTGAAGACCACTTTTTGAAGCACAGGTATGACATGCTTTGTAAGCCATGTGTCAATTCAAGAGAAGGGACCTAAGCTGTAGAGTCTGGGGCTTTTATCTCATTTGTTTAACACATAGCTCCTCTAACAGTCTGCATAAAAACAGATAAAATTGCTGAAAATTTGGATTTCCTGCATCCCTATATTCCTATATTCCTGGAGCAAACAATAGGACAATAGAGAAGGATGTGAAATGTTGAAAACAGGAGAAAAAGGAAAATGGATATAGATGAACATCTTAAAAAAAAAAAAAAAAAGAGGCCCCAAATTCATTCTCCTCACAGCGCAATCTGTGACATGGTCCTTAGCCTGGAGATATTTTGGGTATGCCACCTGCCTGCATAACCGATGTGGCTTAGCAGTGCGCAGCATTTCCCAGCCAGTAAACACTGGCATACTCACACACCAGTTACATTTTATGGCCTGGAAACTATAGTAATGATGATAAGAGCAATGCCTCTAATATGGCAAATTAATATTGCTAGCGAACTGTTCAATATTACCTTTTCCAACAATGTTATAGAGACAGGAGAGAGTCCTGACAAATTTTATGTAGAGTATAAAAATAATAAATTAAATTACAAGTGAACAGCAACTCAATATTTTGCATGAAAAATCAATTTTCTCTCTCAGCTCTGTTATACAGCAAGCAAAAGAAAGAACCCAGCATATTATCTCTTCAGACTCCAAAACCACTGAAGTAGAGACCTTATTGTTATTTTTCTGAGCCATTAAAACTTCTTCCTTTTGTACTGGGTATTGTTTGGGATTTCTCCTTTCACCCTACACTGAATCTAAGATATGGTAACTTTCTAGGTGAAGTTGATAGAATTGCCTAATTTTATGTCAGTCGATATATTATTCCTCTGCTTTTAAGTTTGCCAAACATTACGTATTCCATGTGAATTTTGCCATTCCAGTTGTTGGGCTCAGACAGGCTGCAAGGCATTTGCATTTGTTTGATTTCATTTCAGCCAAACTGAGAGCACTCTTTCTCTAGACAAAACAATGGAAATACATGTGGGTCTACCCTGGTAGAAGTGCAAACTTCTTTAGGATTTGCATCCTGGAAGCCATGGGACACTGCTTGCTTGATGTAGGAAACAGGCTTTGGCTGTGGGTGTGAAACTTCAGCAAAATTCAGCCGAGCTGCAAGACCATTAGAAGATCGGCTTATTTATGTTCAGGCGACATATTTGGGGCTTATTTCTTCATCTGTTTTATCCTCACTGAGCTTGATGATGGACAGATTAAGCAGGGCTTTCCTTGCAATGTAAATGTAATCAAAGATCTCAATAAAGGTATTTGGAAAAATCAGCCTGGAGCATAACCACTCAGCACTACTGGAAACCCAGCTGGGAGAGGAAACTGGATGAGGAATAGGGAGATGAGAGTCAGGGAGAACCTGTGACTGGGAGGGGGAGTGCAGAAAACAAGAAATAGGAAATAGAAAATAGCTGGCAAATCAAAGCTAGGTGGAGATGCCCAAATAACAGAGTGGAGCAAACAGGTGAACTGGAGCCAGGAACAGGAAATAAAAAAGTGTGACATTGCCTTCTAGGATGAGATGGGATGAAGGGAATTCACCCAACCCTGAAAGATTTCATCCCTGTTTATGGTCAAATTGAGTGTCAACAAAGTGCCAGGCCATAGCATTTTGTTTGTTTTAATATGCTACTAAAATAGGCGATTTTTAAATGAATTAAAAGCACATTACTAAGGTTGAAAAATCTAGCTTTAAAGTCAAGAAAATGTCCTTAAGCATACAACAGAGACACAGAATTATCCTGCCTCCATTTTGCCATTTCTTATGCCTTTATTTGACTTTATAACGCCAACCATGCTCTTAAACAGCCTGTGCATCTATCTGTGTGCCCAAAAGCAAACAGCCAGGGATATTCACCAGCACTGATTTCACATGGGAGGACTCCAAAAACCCTCCACTTGCCAGTGGGGTACCAAACAGACTGTGCCCCACGTTCCACCACTGGACCCAGGTTGGAGGAAAAAGTAAAAGCACGGCAGGTAAAACAGCTCCCACACGACTGGCTCTTTTAGAGCTTCATCGAACATCCAATTAAGTCTTTGAAAAAGCATTAGTTTATTGCCCTTTCACTAGGATTCATTTCAATTAGCTTTGGATAGGGTCATTAGTAATTTTTTACCCAACCAGACGGCATTTTTCACCAATGCAGATTTCACACGGAGAATATCAGAAAGCCAGTGAATAGCCATTGAGCAGGCTGTATTGGGAAAAAGGGCCGTGCTGTAAATCAAAACTTACACGGAGACTGACTTTCTTTGGATCTTTTGCATCCCTGCTGAAGCTTTCATCTCTTCACAAAGGGTGCAGTGCTCTCCATTTTTCTCTTGAAAGTGACGAATGAGTTTACCAGTGCAGTTGTGACAGGTTTTATTTCTGAGGAGCTAATGGACAGAGATGAAGGCAGTAAGCAGCTGTATGTTCATGTTGCTGCTACTATAGCTTTGTAAAGTTGCCTTTTAGGGATCATGTACACATGAACTTAGTTGAAATACCTCTAACTTCTGGAAGAAGTTTTTCACACAGAGGGTGATGAAGCACTGGAACAGGTTGCCCAAGGAGGTTGTGGATGCCCCATCCCTGGAGGCATTCAAGGCCAGGCTGGATGTGGCTCTGGGCTCTGGTCTGGTGGTTGGCAACCCTGCACATAGCAGGGGGGTTGAAACTAGATGATCACTGTGGTCTTTTTCAACACTGGCCATTCTATGATTCTATGATTCTACGATTCTATGGTTCTGTGATTCTTATGAACTGTCTCACTGAAGTCAATGGAATCCAAGCCTGGTTTCCAAAATTACTTTAGGGAATAGTAGTTGCCTGCTTACTAGCTTGATAAAAATCCGTAAGCAATAAAATCTACTGTCCAAAATCCACCGACACGGGATGGATTTGAGTGGAGAGCTGCGCTCAGTGAATAATGCAGAAAGCGCATGTGTGTGCTCATCTTCCCCTTATCTTCTGTCGGATTTTGTGGAAGAAGCAAGACACATCTCATCCCAGCATAGCAGCTGCAATATCTGGAGGGAAAGGATGCCTGGAGGGTCCTTTATCTTGTGCGCACAGCAGGGGGGAGCTGCCCCACAGCTTGGAGGTGCATCGGCGGGCTGTGCTGCCACCTAGCCCACATTCTGCTGCAAAGAGCGCTACGGGTTTGGCTGGGAGGATATTAACGATCGGGACACGCCATTCTCAACCTGTGGTCAAAAAATCCCCACGGAGTAAGAGCAGCTTCTAAAGGGTCCGTGAAAGGTCATGTGGAGAAGAAAGCTTTTTGTCAATACTGTTCCATCTGCTGGCTAACAGGCTGCAGCGCTGCTGGAAAATATTTAGTGGACTGCAATTGGAATAGATTGAAAACTTCCTGGTTTAAGCAGAACAAAAAATACCTCTGTTTCCACATCAAAACTAAAGCCACGAGAGTGTTGTGATGCGGTCACTGAGAACAAAATTATCTGCAGGACAAACTGAAAGGAGCCCGTGCTGGGCCACGATGTAACAGCCTGCTTTTCCT
>JAOWBP010038420.1:0-21060 GCA_028571105.1 Tragopan temminckii
TCTCCTCTCCTCTCCTCTCCTCTCCTCTCCTCTCCTCTCCTCTCCTCTCTCCTCTCCTTCTCTTCCCCTTTTCCTTCCCCTTTCCCTTCCTTTTCCCTTTCCCCTTTCTCCTTTCCCCTTTCCCTTTCCCTTTTCCCTTCCCTTTTTGCCGCAACTGCCATGCCATTCTCAGCAAAAATAATAATATTTACACAATTGGCCAAATGCAGTAAAATATACACTGTTTTTTTTTTTTTCAAATTGTTACAGATAAGAAAAAAAATTCTGAGAAATACTGAATGCTGTTTATATTCTGAAAATATTTAATTAGGACCAAAAAATTCAAATTCTCCAATTCTTACAGCACATCTGCAGTGTTATTTAGGATATTTTAGATTTTAGTTGCTGTAGCTCATCCTAGCTGGCAGCTTCTGCAAGGGATCATTCAGCAGTTAGCCTGATGACAGTGCTTACAGTCTCTGTTATAGTTGCAGTATCACCCATGCATCTGTTGTAAGGAGGAGATAGATGCATTATTCTGTTTGTTATGATCCCTCTGTTGCTGGGAGACTCACAGCTGCCTTAATCAACTAATTTCTAGCCCCATGTAGCTTTAGACCAGTAAAATACCGTGGAACAAATGAGAACATCTGCTCAGTGGTTTATTCAATGTTTAGTATTTCAAAGAAAGATAGCCCTAGTACTTACTGTATTGGGATTTCTGCACATTTGATACAAGTGGGATATTTTGGTGGAAAACTATAGCTATGAATGGGAGATAAATGTATCATTTAGCATAAATGACGTGATGGTTTTATGATACTGTGATTTATAGAAATCTTAATAGATCCTTCAAAGTAGAATTTCTGACTCTGATGACTACATAATGTAGTATGAAAAGCAAATGTTTTTGTTTTGAACTTTTGGTCAGTACTATTGGTTATATTACTGTTATGTTTGATATAGAATCCTGAAGTAGGACCATTTGATCCTTTGCCATACTGTCTATTTCGTGTAATTTAGGAAAAAGCTTAAGCTGAGAGTCAGGCTACGGAATAGCTACAGGAATAAGTGAAAGACTGCATACATCAACAGATTCTAACTGTCCTGATTGTCTGTTACATTTTCTTCAGTGAGCTCCCTGTGCAGCCTCCCTACCACCACCAAAAGAGGTTTCCTTCCTGTGCTCAAGCTCTGCTCAGAGATGCTGCAGCTGTAACCTTGAATCAGAGACAGTCATGAAGACACCCAGTATGTGAGAAGGAGCAGTGGGAAGCCTCATACAGTGCCTCCTCAAGAGAGGCTTTTGTTCTGCTGGCCATGCTGTGTCACCGAGCTTCTGGTTCACCTTCCTTTGCAGAGCTACCTCCCCCTGTATCACTCAGCAGTGACCTTCTTCACTAACCTTCATATTTATTTGTTTGGGAAGCTGGAAACCTGCAGGACCTCTGGAAGGAACAAAAGGGATTTAGGCCTCAGAAATGTGCCCATGCCCTGTTCTTTTTTTCGTGAAATCTGTGTCCCAGAGGGTTGTCCTGGAACTCAGCCTTCATTGCATCAGCCAGCTCCGGCAGTTGTTCAACTCTGCACAAGGACCATTCATCCTCCTTCTGATAGTCAGTTTCCCCCACGAGTGAGAGAGCTTTGTTTCATGTTCATACTGGCTGTTTTGCTCTTGAAGAAAGCCTCTTACGGTGCATGGTTGGTATTCCTTGCCAAGAAGTAGTGGCTGTCCTGGCTAGTGGATGAGGCTAATAATGTTCTTCTGACTGTGTTACTGGCATTCACTGTCAATTTACTTCAGGTGTGAGGTCCAGAGTTTTTCTTCAGTCTTCCGAAACAAATTTGGACGGCAACTTTAGCCTACGCATACAAATATCTGTTATAACATGGTATTATGTGAAAATCTGTCAAATAGCAATTTGTAGGAGTCCAGGCTTTCTCACCAGCATTAAAAGTGCATTTGAAAGCAAATTACAGCCAACATTATAATAATGTGTCGAGTAATATAGTAACATTATTTTATATGTAGCACCTATCTAATGACGTGAAGACTGTAGAGTCTTATAAAAACATAGAAATGTTCGCAGCCTACCCAGTGTTCTTAGGACTTATTATGCTTTCTCATTCATGTTTTTTTTTCTTCTTTAGTACAGTCATTGAATTCATTTCACACTGAAATGGAAAAACACTGAAAAAAGCCTTGTGTAGGATGAACCATTTTATTTACTGCAGTTGGTGTTTTTTCTGTGTTTTGAAATTACATGTTTTGTGTCAGCTATTTACAAGAAAGATACTAGCAGAAGCCTGGGCAGAATAGTCATCATCTTTTTACAATGATGACAAAACTCTCTATGCCTCTCAACTTTTCAGGCCCCAGAGCTCATCTACTATACTGAAATGTCAAAATTCTGAGAGTGATCAAAAGTCTATGTTGCAAATGGATTGAGCAAACATAACAAGCTGGTACTGGCCTTGGCAAATGACCACATTATGTTTATTTATCTGAGTACGTAGTTCAGACTGCTTTTCTCAAGTTCTTGTGCCAGAAGTATAATCCACTTTACCAGGCTCTTGCCAAGCACTTCATGAGCTAAAGTGAATCAGCACATATTTGACAACTGTTGTAGTGAATCCAAATCATACTATTATCATGGCAACAACTTTTCTCAACTCTGGAGAGCTTTCTCACTTGCTTTTCCCATGTGTGAGCCAAATTCTCTCCTGAATCTTACTTTATTTTCTCACTTTTCACAATGTAGCCCTTATGATAGTGCAATCTGCTCTTTCAAGCTTTCTGTTTTAAAAGAGGATGACAGTTGTCTACTTTTTTCACATGCTGTATCTCTAAGCTTCTGAAAGGCTTCATTTCTATATATTTTTTACATTTTAACATTCCAATTTGAGGATACCATTTGCTACATATAGCTACCTTACCTTTCCTTTGTATCGTGCTATGATTTTGCTGAAAGACTGAGAATCAGGGAACCACAGAATCACAGAAAGGCTGAGATGGGAAGGGATGCCAGGTCCAACCTCCTTGCTCAAGCACGGTCCTCTGGAGTACATTTCCCTTGATTATGTCCAGATGGCTTTTGAATAGCCCCAAGGAAGAAGGCTCCACAGTTTTCTGGGCAACTTGCTCCAGTGTTATGTCATCTTCACGTTTAACTGGAACTTTCTGTCTTCCAGTTTGTGACCATTGCCTCTTTTCTTATTTTAGGGCACTGCTGAAAAGAGCCTGGCTCCATCCTCTTGACACCCTCACTTCAGATAATTATACACATTGATCAGATCCACCCAGAGCCTTCTCTTCTCTTTGTTCATTATATGAGAGATGCTTCAGCTCCTTCATCATCTTAGTAGTCCTCCAGTGTTCTCTCTAGAAGTTCTACAGGTTCTAGAGCCCAGAACTGGACACTGTCTTCCAGATATGGCCTCACCAGGGCTGACTAGAGGGAGAGGATAACGTTCCTCATCCTGCTGGCCATGTTCTTCTTGATGCACTGCAGGATACCAGTGGTTTTCTTGGCTACAAGGGCACACTGCTGGCTTATGGATGTAGATAAGTAAGATGCACCATTTTAGGCTCATGATAACCTAGATCATACAATTTTTTTTTTATTATTTTTGTAACAATTTAAGTAGATATGAGTAGATGAACATAAATTTTGCCTGGCAAAAATTTAAGTCATTGTTTTTTTACAGCTTTGAAGGATCTCTGGCATCAATTTAGTTGCTGCCTGATTTGGTTCTACTGGTTTTTTTAAGGCTTTTTTTTTTTTTTTTTTTTTTTTTTAGAGAATAAGGATAAAATTAAAATAGAATGTTTAGAAAAGCCATCTGTGATTCATGACATTCTCCTTACAGGTTTTCAAAGATGTAAAACCTCTGCTAGCAGGGGTAGATGGCACAGATGGTAAAGCACACGACAATACTTGTTAAGCATCATACAGTGACTTTTGGTTAACAATATTTGCAAACCCTAGTGTTTAGCTATTTGAAGACTGAGGTGGATTCAAAATCATTTAATCTACATATGGACTTGTCCCATCACTGGGATCTGCCTTAGCCACTCCCACCATGGGATAAATTGACAATGAAATTTTAGTTGTGAAATCCAAATCCATGGTTTTTCACTTTTCATTGTAAGAGGCAAAGTATGAGCTCAGGAACATTAGTAATGGAAGTATCAGGTATGTATAGTTTCACTGTAAAATGCTGGACAAAAGTAAATCAATTGATTTAGAAATTTTAATCCTTGCTATAAGTGAGAATGTTCTTGAAAAGGGAAAGAGAAAGAGATGATTATAATTATTTTAATTACGGTCGCATGAAAACTTAGAAGTTTATAATTTTCTTCTTCTTTGTTTTAGAATTTCATTTTTGCTTCTCAGATATAAAGTTTCCATGATATGGTGTGTGAACTACAACACATGCATGAGTTTTGTTTTTAAAAAATCAACACAACTTCTGAATTTAGACTTTGATATATACACATGTTGTTCACAGATGAGTTAAATGTAATTCCTATCGTGTAGAGAGACAGATCTTTTCTTTAATTACTCTTTTATTTCATGCTCACTCTTTTATTTATCAAAATGTAATTAAAATTTTGCATAGAACAGAAGAGTTAAATGGACAGTAGCTAGTTTTTAAGAATAAAGTTGTATCAAGGAAAGAAACAGAGAGTATGGCAGTAAAAGGAACAGCAGGAGAAACAAATGTAAAACCATCTGCCAGCTAAGTTTGGCTGATGCTACTTCTAGTAGAGTATGTTCCATTGCTTTGGCATCTGGACTGTCCTTTGTAACAATGCAAAACTTTTGACAGTTACTGCATTGTGTATGTGTGCATAGTTTAACTGTGATCAAGATTCAGCAGAAGCCACCACATGAAAATTAGGTAGATAGAAGCATTTCAAAAATAAAATACAAACAAGTAGTGAAAATATTTTGCATACGTTGTAACTCATTAGAGAAGGAGGTTTATGTAAGTTCTATGTCTTTACAGTAAGTCTCTGGGAAGATGTATACAATGTGCTGTTGTTTCTCGTTAAACAGCTGTGTTAAATAAAATACAGAGTACCCTGAGCAGCACAAAATAAAATTAAAGAAAATTTGTTGCTTTATGTAATTTATAGCACAAATCAGAAAAGCAGAGTTTTACGAACACTTAAAATATTCTGTCTGGACTGATTTAGAAAAGCTTCAAAAAGAAGCCATAAAAACAAACACTTAGAATATTTTAAAAGCTAAATGACAAATGCTACTCTAAGTGGAATTATTTACTTTAAAGAAGAGAGAAAAGTCTGTATTTCATGAGTTCTTTTCAGAAATTCACTGTTCTGCGCACACACGGGCCTAGGAGATATTCAGATACCATGATAACAGATAGCATAGCACCTTTTTGAAATACATGTTAATTACAGTGCTGAAGCATTGTGCCACGTGTAATACCATACAAAAATTTGAGCTCAAATTTTCATAAGTCTGTCTAAAGCTCGAAACAGCTGACCACCTCATTTTAAACATCACTGTGGAACTGTTTTTAAGTCAGAAAATCTAAAAATATGTTTCCTGTTTCTCAAGTTGGGAAATAAATCTTTAGCTGCTTGAAATTTTTGATTTCAGTGTCTATCTTGAGTGTGAATATGCCAACTCTTCCTACTATTAAATGTGTTTGCACTGAAATCTTCAGCTGAAAAACAATGATTAACAAAGTCCTCTAGTACTCATTCCAAGTAATAGAATGACTTTAAACTTTGTCAGAATTGGTCATAGAAGACCAAAGGCACTTCAGTAGAAGGATGTAGAACTCCATATTCCTTTGTATGGTGTTATATTTTTAGAACATTTTTAGAACATATATTTTTTGTGAAACCCAAGCATTCTCAGGAAACCTGAGAATAGAGTTACAAATTTTCCTACTGCCATTAGGATGAGCCTTGTCTGTTGTTGTAATCACTGAAAACACAAAAGCTGAAAATCATACTTCAACCTCTGAAAGCCTTTCAAATTCTCTTTCCACTTACAATTTGTTAGACTTTTATGTCAGTAATAAGAAGCTCCATTATTTCTTTCTCGGAATGACTTAAAATGGACAGTCAATGTTATGCATTTTAAGAAAGCCAGTGGCAATGGGTGGGGACAGGATGCAGCTATTATTAAAACCAGGTGTGACTGTGTGTGCATGTGTGATGTTGACCTAGTAGGGAATTGGAGGACTGGAACAAACAGCAAGAATTGAAGAATGAGGAAATGAGTGGGGGATGTGAAGAGCTTCACTGCTGGGTGGCTGCAAATGTTGGTAATGGTAATTTGCATGACTCTCTGCAGACAGGGTATACAATTAATAGGGTATGCAATTAATCTGCAGTGTAAGGCAGCCAAAAGGAAGGACAACTGTTAAGAAATTTGTAATTAAAATATCTGTAATTTGTGTCAAGACAATTAAAGGGCAACAGAGGCAAGTCAGGCTTAAAGCAAAATTATAGTTAATTCTGTCCTCTGGTCATTTAGCAAATAAGTTTGTCATTTAGCAAGTAATGACAACTTGAACTGTTCGTCAGCAGGACATCACAAACCTTTTCATGCAAGGTGTGTTTTTTTTAACTCTATGAACTACCTATGGCTGAATGTAGCTTCTTCAGAAGAGTGCATCAAAGAATAACTCTGGTATTGAAAAGACTACTAATTTTAGAAGTTTTGTACCAAAAGATCGTACAAATATGGTTCTATAACCAAGGTTACATTTTATGTTGGTTATATCTGCAAAATGTCCAGTTAGGCTCCTGATGGCTAATGTACTTTTGTCAGTTGTTTTATGCTCAGTACATTATGCGTGGTTTTGTGAAGACACTGATTAAATAGCAATCTGGGAAAATGTATGGCAAACAGGAATTTATGTTCTTCTATGCTGTGTTTTAACTTAACAGTGCACCTTCTTCCTGTAAGGCTCAACTGTTAGCACAATAATGTTTCTCTCCTAAGTAACTCAAAATAAGTCCAATAAGGGGTAAGTTGCTTCAGACAGTCAAAGCATGAGACAAAGCCCTGAAGTTATGCTTAGTTCTCATATTCTTTCTCCTTCACCTCCTTCACTCTGGTTTCTGTATAACGCCTTCCCTTTTGGATTAGATGTCTGTTGCTAAGAAAGCTCAGCTACAATTTTTGCAAAGAAATCTGTTTGTTCCAAACCTTAGCAATGCTCCCAGGCAGCAGGGTAAAGGATTCTCTTTTGTTATTTTGTTTTTCTACATTTGTGCTGTTATTCCGATGCCTTTTATTTTCCCGGATGAGAAAAAACAAACAAACAAAGAAACAAAAAAACACCACACATACATTATACTGAACTACACTGCACAGCATAAATGGTTAGATTGTTAAAAATTTCCCTTGAATTGACTTTTGCAGAGCATCTTTTACCCCTTTCCCCCTCCTGCTGTAAGCCAATCCTGATGAAAACAAGTTAAGAAAGGAAACAGAGACGTTGTATCAATTCAGTGAAATCCAATATTTGGAGAGCAAAGCATTTACACTAAGCCATCATGTGTTCCTGATTGAGGCTGGTTTGAAGGCAGTGTATCACCTGCTCAGGCAGCATTTGGTTCTTTTAATGACTTTCATGCTTCATGTAATCAAATAGATCTTGTCATATTTTCTCAAGCAAGATGCTCTTATGGGCATTGTACTTGCTTCTTCTATTCAATTATTTAATGATCATAAAAATTAGTGTCAGTAGTTGGAGATGTCATTATTTCAGTGACTGGTTCTAGAAGACTTACAAACAGCTTTAGAGGAGAGAGACCTAAACCATCTTTAAGGTTGTTTGTGTCAGTGGACTTTAAGGAAGTTGTCATAGTTCTTCAAGGCAACACCTCTGATCTTGACCTGTATGGGCAAAAATATAGTGTTTTGTTTAAAAACTGGTATAACTAATCCCCTTGTTTACTGTAAAGACAGCTACAAGTAAGCAAACAGGAATGTTTTCAGTCATACTGGAGAAGGATTGTTCACTAAGAAGGACAGAGTGTAAGAATTCATCCTAGCTGTAAAGGAAAAGCAGGTGATGAAACCAATCGTAATTACTGTAGTTAATTGACAGGTTAAAGAAAGGACAGAGATCAGTTTAGAGTACAATTATATGTATCTACTGTTTATGCAGCAAAACCTGCAGCTTTAGTCTTTATTATGAAATGAATTATTCTTTTCATTTATAACAATTCTAGGCCTGTAATTAACAGCTGACTGTGTGAAGGAATCTAAAAAATTTCTTGATGGTATTTTTTTACAAGGACAGCTCTTGGAGGGGGCTTAGTTAATCGTTCTGCTTTGCTTTTAATCCTCATGAATATGTGCTTTTTTTATATACATTGTTGGAGATCGAGTGACTTGCATATGAATGCTTCTTAATGCTAGGAGAGGTTGGCCTTGAGAATCTTTACTTTGTCTCCTGATCTATGCCAGTTCTTGCACAGCCAACTGCGCGGTGTTCGGGCAGGGGGCTGCAGAGCGCCCTATGTGGGGGAGGGTCATGAGACACCTGTGACAGTCTCAGATGTTTCTGATGCCAATGAGAACAATCAGTGGGAGCCTCATCCCTGAAATATTTAAGAAAGAGCCCCAGCTACTGAGGAAAGGAGACTTGTAAGTAGACAGCTGAGAAGTGGAGGAAGCACAGAGGGACTGTTGCTGGGAGCATGGCTGGAAACACTCTCTGGGAAGGAGGTGCTTTGTGACAGTGGAGAAACTTCTGAGAGACCATGGTTGTGGGACATCAAGAGGTGATACCCTAAGGAGGAGGAGAGGTGGTGGATTGATGTTAGTCTGGGGAAAGGGCACAAAAGATGCTGCCCTAAATATTTAATTATTTGGAATGTTGTTGAATTCCCTCTTTAGCAATGCAGTGTTGTGCAACAATCCCCCCATTTTACTACTCCTTTCTCATCTTTCACCACTTTGCTTATTTCCAATGGCCCTTTCTTCTTTCTCTGTTTCTGTTCTCTAACACCAGATCACTTCCCCTTGATCTATAGTGGATATGTCCCTTCAATTCCCTCCTGTCTCGGCTCTAACATTTGTTCTTCTTTCTGATCTGCAGCAATGATGATACTTAAAAAAGAGAAAAAAATCACCTTTGTTCTCAATACTTTCATCTTCTCTCGTACTCCTTAAATGATCCTTGTCTGAAAATGGGACAGGTACATCTCATCAAGAGCCATTCAAAGTGGATACAGCAATTGTTGAACCTGTTCTTTATCATTTGTCTTGATTCCCGCTTTCCCCCATTTTTATCCCTCTTTTGCTTTGTCAAGGGGAACCTCTGTGATTTAAAAGTAAAGGAAGAAATCGCAGTCCCTCTTCCTTATTACATATTTTGGAGTCTGAATATGTAAAATACCAGGCAGTACTGACATTAAGTGGAAAAAGGACATGCAATACAGATCTAGAGAAGGTTCCATTGCCTGTCTGGAAAGAACAAGACTTCTGCCCCTAATTAGTTACTTGGCATTAATGTCCTCTTGGCAGAACTGTTGCTGTGGCCAGTTTCTGGGTTTCAATGAATTGCCTTAGGCATGGGCAGTGCAGGGTGGTTAGTGCTCTGTAGCCAGTAGAACTCTGTTCCTGTCTGCACATTAATTAGCTACCTGCATCTAAAAAGTTTTGTGTCTTCTCAGTGGACAGATTTCCATTTCCACATCTTCCCTTCTTCTGAATTATGCATAAATCCTGGGGAGAAAAAGGAAAAAAACAAAACAACCACACAAGAAGATGGCACGGCTGTCACTGCAAATAATTATTTCACAAGTCAGCAGCACCAGCTCTTGTTAAAGCCCCAGTGCACTGTGTGCCAGTAAAACAAATTAACCCAGAGTGGCATGCTTTTGCATATGAACCAGTGGTCTCAGGGAGAGAAGCAGGTAAAAACCGGGTCTTCTTTGAGGTTGCTCTCATAAAAAATCTGCTGAAAAAACAGTTTGCACGCTGGGTTACATTTCTTACTTTCCACCAAGTCAGTAAGAGCTTTTTGGTGTGAAGATCCTGAGCTGTCACCTGATGTCAATTTAAAGAGATAGATGACTACCCACAAAGTGAAAAATAATGTGGCATTATCCCCTGAGGTACAAACTCCAATAGCAATCAGAAAAGAAAGCTGCTCTAGAGAGGAGAAAGAGCAGTGCTGACAGTGGTGAAGTTGACAAGAGTCTGATTTTGGAGTTGGATGTGTTTATATGGCTTCAATAGTTCCCAGTCTCCATTACAGCTGTCAGTTCCCTTCTCCTCTTTTCACCAGCTTCTGAACCTATCCTTCTTCTCATGTCATATACTGCAAGCCCTTCTTTACAATTAATACTTTAAATTAGACCCCTAATGCCTACTAGTTTTTAATTCAAAATTTCAACAAATGAGCTTCAAGAATCATCCTTGTTTCATGCCCGTGGTTCTTTTCATTAGACTTTTCTTGAGGGCTGCCATTCTCTTCTCTGTGTTCCTCTTTTCTTTCTCCTCATATCTTTCTATGTCACTACTTCATAAATTATGAACAACATTCCTCTTGTAAGAAAGCTCTTTACCGCTCATCTTCTGGGCTGGCATTGAGAAGATGTACAAGGAAGCAGATGTGAAGAAAATAAAGCCCCTGAGGATTAAATACTGTTAGGGGGGGGGGAAAAAAAAAAAGGAAACAAAAAAGAGAGAGAGAAAGAGAAGAAGCAAAAAATAGGCACCTTAGAAATACTACTATCTCTGCCCTCTTCCATACCTCTGCTGTGCTACAAATGCTCTCAGGTAGTGAGTAAATTTCTCTTTGACATACTCTGGTCACAACAGAAATTTTTCAAATGGATTTTTATTGTTGTTATTTTTAGCTAAAGACCTTTGTGTATACATATAAAAATATACATATAGATTTAGTTGAGAATTCTGTGAAATAGTATCAGCTGAAATGATGTTCTATTTTGCAGTTACCACAGTCATAGAATGTCCTTTTGCCAGAAGAAAACCACGACCATTCTCATTTACATATCAGAAGAAGTTTAAATAGTGTAAGCTTATTGATCTTATGTTTAATTCAGGATCTTTGTGCATCACTTTCTTTATAGCTTTTTGCATAGGTTCATATTAACTGGAGGTCTCACAAATTAATTCTATGCGTTTCTGCTTTTTGATAATATGAGAAAAATGGAATAATATTCCACCTATTTTGAAAGTCATTCCTGTAGACTTCAGTATGAACTGCAGTACTAAAAAGAACCAGATTTATGTCATTCTGTTGGCAAACAAGTTTTGTCTAAAACAAGATGCATGTTGTTATTTAACCAGGTCAAGAGAGGTATACAATGAACTCTTGCTTAACAAGCAGTGTATAAGCACATGGGATTCTGGTGAGGCTGGAGTTACTACCTGCTGCAAAATTTCATGTGGATGATCTATGTGTTTTCTCTTTTTATTTTGGAGTTGTTTAGTCTGAAAGTTTCATCCATTTATAAAGATGAGTTAACGGTCTTGCATATTCTCTGCTGTCAGTCATAAAGGATGGATGAGCAGAGGCTAAAAATAAGAATTTTGGTTTTCTGTAGTTCCTCTGAACCTCTGAAAGAGTTCACACTTTCCCCTGACGTTCTTAGTACTTGAGTTATACTGAGATAGTGTGCAAAGAAGTGTTATTGTTATTAGCAGCTGTAACTTTTGTTGTCTTTTTTTTATGCGTTTGCTAGGAAAACTTTTTTAACCGGTATTGCCAAGGGGAGAATTTGACCTGTTTCATAGTCTTTTTTTTGCTTGTTAGAGACAGAATTCTCATTAAGTGCCTGATACTTTTTATTCCTGAAGCATCTTGGTATAGCTGGAAGCATATCAATTGATAATAGAACACCTTTAAAATAAATTCAGTATTAAATAAACACCTGTTCATTAAATCTGCAGCTCTCTCTGCAGTTTGGTAGCAGATGCTACTGCTAATGATACAGACTGTTTGACAGGCAAGTTAGATGCTAATGGAATGTACTAGAGATTAATCTGGATGCTTCAGAAGATTATATGCCAAAATAAATTCTGTATTTCTCTCTGAAATAAAACAAGACAAATGTGCTTGGGGGACTGGGTAAACTTTTTGTTGTTGTTGTTTAAAAAGATGTTAAGCTTCACACCATTAGCCAGTATTTGAACTAGACTGAACTCAACAAGGGTTCTGGCATTTTTTAAGCCTTTTATTTTCATATGTGTAACCTTGCTTAAGGGGTTATCTGGTCAAGGAAAATGAAATTTCAGAGGCACAAATAGGAAGTGGAGTTTGTATAATATTACTGAGCTGTCTAGATAAAAAAAGAGATGCTCCTGGTCTTTTGCAAAAGGCTTATATTTGATGTTTAAACCAGACAAATTTATACAAGTGCCCAAAGTGAACCTAAGTTTAGTCTTTTTTTTTCCTTATGGATGTAGTTGGTAAAATTTAAGTTTTGTTACTTTAACAATTAAGCCTCTGAGCATAGTCAGGGTTTATTTCTTTTGAGATTGAGACAGACTGCTACTGAGAGACAACTCTGCTCGTTTCTCTCCAAGTACAGCTTTTGTTCTTACTCCTTCAGAAGCTGCCAGGAGCACTTAAGGAGAAAAAGTGACTCCAAGTGGACAATGAAAGTACTCAAAGAAAGAAAGGGGAAAAAAAAAAAAAAAAAACAACACACAAAAAACCCCCACAGTGAAAAACAAGCAAACAAGCAATCAAACCAAACCAAGCAAAAACGCTTCCAGCCACTTCTGGGGTAGCTTTAAACTGCCTCTCATGCCACGAGAGCTTTGCCCTTTTTGAGAATTTAATCACAAGTTTAGATTCACTCTCCATTTTGTTGCAAATCTTCCATCTGTTCTGTTAGGTGCCTGAGTTCTCAGAAACAAAGAAACAGGGAACAGAAAAACAAACAGGACAGAACATTACTCTTTGAGAAGGGCAATACTTTTATTCTATGTCTTAGGTCTGAAGTTTTCTCAAAAGCACATTAGCGTATATAATAATGGTCCTTAGTTTCCTTTCACAAATGTGAGTCAAATAATTGATTGGTCTTTGGGCAACAAATAGGAAAAAAAAATGTACTGGTGTCTTTTCTGGGTTGTAGCTAATATTGAGGGCTAAGTGCTGTGAACAAAGCCTGCTCTAGAGACAGCTGGCTCTGCTTAATGACAGTCAGACATCGAAATAAAGATTTGAACTTCTATGCCTCAGTTTCTACATGTAAAATGAGGAAACAGTATCAGCAAGAAGTTAGGGGAAGTACCAAGGAAAACACTGTACAAGAAGAAAACTGCAGCTTGGGAACATAATTTCCCACTCTGAACCACTTTGTAAAAAACATAGCTGTGCAGCCCCAAGAAAGGCATTGTTTTCTCATATAACCTGGAATATTCCCAAACAGTTTGGCTCAGAGTCATCACAGTGTGGTTGTCTGGTGGCCCACGGCCTCTAGATTAACATTCAACTCTCTTAAACCAGCCTTCCTCTCCCTGGGCAATATGCTTCAGCAGCAAATCCATCTCTATCTCCGACCTTTGCCTTGCTCTGCTGTTCTCCCTGATATCCCTCAGGTGAGCTGAGAGATCGGGATGTGTGGGGAGAGAGCATGACAGAAAGACAGATAGACAACAGAGGCTTCAGGATATTCAGGGGAATGTGAAGAGACTTTAGATATAGTTAGTCTCTGTGGCAGCTTTTATTGGTTCACCCTCATAGCAGGAGCGACCCTTGGTTAAACGAAAGAAAACAATTATGCAACCAATATAACAGAGATGACATTCCAAATTAGACACAGAGAGCAACAGTACCGTGCACGAAATATGGCATCCACAACTAAAAGCTGTAAGGTAGTACACACAGATCTCTGAGCAGTTCCACAGCAAGGAAACAACGCTATTTCAAGTTAGACCGGTGCCAGAGAGAACTGAGTGAGAAGGACTGTAAGCCTCAGGCTAGATCTGCCCACAATAATCTGCAGGTTTGACTCTGTATTGGATGGATTGAAATGCAGTAACAGTGTTTATGCAACTAAATCTTGTTCTAATCCATTAGTTTATGTAACCTTTGCTCGTGGACACACTGACTCATAGGTCTCAGGAATCCAAAGAGAATCTTTAACTCTCTCCCATCCTTCAGTCCCCTGGTTGCCAAATACACGAACAGAACGTTCACAGAGCTCTCATTCATTCTCTCTGGGAAAAAAAGTAGGTTGGTAGGACCAAAAAAAAAAAAAAAAAAAAGTACCAAGTCCTAAAAAGCAATGTGCTTCTCTGTAAATGCAATCCAAGTTTTATAATAAGTTGGATAACAGCAGGCAGGTGTCCTTCAGGTTAGCATTTCCAAAGTCATGCTGTACCACCGGACCTCAGGCTGGGAAAGGAACAGAAATGGTTAGGTTGGCTCCTAGGGGAAAAAAGTGTAAGCAGTGGGAGCAGGCAGCGTGCAACAGGCTGCAGCAGGCAGGTTCAGTCACTGCTAGCCTGCCCACATCTGCTTCTTTTGCCTCCCCTCCTGCTTATTTGGCTGGCCAAGCTCTAACCTAGATTTTTTATTTGAATCAAAACAAACTTTCCCCCCCACACACACACCACCAATTGAAGAGTTCACATAACTTCTGTGATGTTGCCCACGTGACTATTTCTGATTTCATTTCTAATGAAACGGAGGGTTCCTGCACAGGCCAGAGCCCACTGATATCTCATGGAATTATATGCATTTAGGGCCAAATACCATTGTATTAATTATATTTAGGAGATGTCATGACTTCTTTTTGGTGCATATGAGACACTACCGTTTATTTGTACAGCACCACACATTCTGTGAACGGTTTTCCTTATCTTTATTTTTGTGGCAACAGCAGTACAAGAGCAGGCACGGTGTCGTTTCATACCGAGCTCCTTTATATACTATGATGCTTTCCCAGTGCATCCTGCGATCACACTGAATCCGTGTGTCAGAGCCAGAAGCTGGGTCAGTCACCCAGCACAGCCCTGTGCAGCCCAGCAGATGGAGCCAAAGAGCTGCAGGTGGCCCTCAGCCTCCAGCAGCTTTGCAGAGGAGTGCCACTGAACTCACGTGAGATTAGGACTTAATTACATGAAAAGTTTATCCTTTTGCCCCTCCAGTCAGGATCCCCATCCCCCAGATCTCAGTAATCTTGCTCAGATTTTGGGCACTGTTATCATTATTTTTAAATATAAGTGTGTGGGATGGCCTCTGAAAGTCTGCCACTGCTATATACAGAAAGGTCTCTGGGTGACTGTGCCTACAGAAACAACTACAGAAGCCACAGGTCTTCAGATTTCAGTATTTCACTCCAATTGGATAAGCTCCCCAAAACAAAGATCATTTTTTGCTCGCAGTTGTAAATTTCCAGTCCCACTGAGCTGTACCCACTGGGGCTGCATTGCACATGGCGTAATTGCTATGCCATCATACGTGCAGGAAAATATGAAAACAAATCTATGGCAAACAAATAAGGGGTTCATTTTTCATGTGTGCACAAGTAATCGTGCAATTTAGATTTGTTACCAAGGCCAAGTGTTGTAAAAGCCAGAACAAGAAGACAGACATTGCCCTCAAAAGCTCTAAAAATCAAGCAGCACAGAGCTTCCCAGCCACCTCCTCTGCAAGAAGCCTCTGAAGACCTTGTGCACAACATCTGTGAATTTGGAGCTTATTATTAACAGCCTTTGTACTGATTTTTATTTAGAATAGCAACAGCTGTTAACTTTCTCAATGCAAAAATATGCCATGCAAACACATTACAGCAAAGCAGACACCATCTCCGAAATTCTTATTGTAAAATAAGAGAATGCATTTAAACAGCGTATAAATTCACTTTATCTTTTTCCCTGTATGAAACAGAATGCAGAGAAGTCACCTTCAAGAAAGCTTTTTGTGTTACTGCATTGCTTCGCTTTCACACCAAAGCCCAACTTTGAGCAGGAGAAGGTGCTATTCCTAATAGGATTAGGAAACGCCAGTGGTTAAAGCGTACCAAGAGCAAGAGGAAAATACAAAGGAGAAAAAGAAACATTCTAAATTCCATAGAAGCCCTGACATGCAGACTATGTACGTTTTTAGGCATACTGTAATGCTGCTGAAAAGATCTTTAAGAAGGCCCTTAAGAGACAGTAAATGCATTGTGCTCCTGGCCGTCGGGGACACAAATATAAAGCAATAGAAGAGCATCAAAGCATGGAAAAATCTGTCTCGCACAGCATGCCCTGTTTCTCACATGCTCACAGGCACCACTGAGCTGTTCTGCTTTAGAAAGAAGCTGATGGGACAGATACACTCAGGTGGAAGGTTTAGGCAAGTCCAGAGAGAATTCTGCCCATCTCTCCATGGAGAACATCAAGTTTAGCTACAGATTCAGGGGGTTCACTGGGCTAAGATGAAACACCAAAGTTGGAACCTAAAGTGGGGTTCCTGTGTTAGGTTTCAGCTTCTCCATTTTCTCTGTCTGGCTGCCTTTCTCTTAGGTGCCTTTAGAGGCAGCACATGTGGCAACTGGCGAAGATTTTCTGCTGTTCTCTGTTTTGGCCCTGACTGCCTCATACCTGCAGTTCTACAGCAAGCAGTTCTGGATCATGATCTGAGACGCTCTGAGCGCTTCAAGGCAACAATTGCCAACAGTGAAGCTGAGAGAAAGCATTTCTGGGGGACTGGATCCCCTCTGGATGTCCCTGCTCTCTTTCGCTTCCACTCCCAGCTTTTTCTTTTGAAAGGAAACCAACAAACGGCTCCCAGAACAGATCCACCAGAGGATATTTTAAGACAGGCTAGATTTTTCATTCGCATCTTCTTTTATGAAATAGTCACATATCCATAGCTTGCTAAAGCCAAGAACTAGAGGTCAGCTCAAGGCCAACAGCAGATTGTGGGAAGAAATTCTTATCTCCAGTACACAAGTGTGAATCTGGAGGAATTCCAGTTATTAAGCAATCTATAAAATAAGGTTAACAATAACTATGATGTCAAAACACTTTTGCGATGGTTAACTACCAGTAATTAAGGCTGGTGCAGAATTTGGGAGCCTGTGAATAAAATGTACTATAGAAATTCTAAGTACTGATTATTTTTGCCATTCACCATTATACTTCTGTATACTGATGTAATCTCTTTACTGCAGCGAGGGTGGCTGTTAGAGCTCCCCACAGATTCGAGTCCATTATGTCCCTGACTGAAACATTAGTCTGAATTAAATTAGCCACATATTAATTGGGAAAGAAAACCTACCTCTGTACAGAAGTCATTCTAGCTGAAGGTGTCACCAGTGTGAAAGTCAAAACTCACAAGTGCAAGGAAGTGGTGGAGATGGCTGGAGAACTCAAATACATTTCACTTAGAATGCCTGGATTTAAAGAAAAAAAAAAATTAAATCTTTTCATTGAAAGAAATCTGATCTAACATTAAGAATGTTAATAAATTACAGCGGAGACCACATGTTAGAGGGAAACTAGCAACCGAACTATGCCAGCACTACTTACTGTTAGAACAATCTGGTGCCTGTGATTCTACAGCAGCATCTTCTCTAAGTATTTCTCTATCCTCTGCCATGGGGTGCTCCTCCTACAAACAGCGTTAAGTAATTATATGCAATCCACCTCATTGGACCTCAATGGTGTAAAATACACTGAGCAAATATCTCAAAGCTATCCAACTGAAGAAGTAAGACATAAGATAAAGGGTGCAAACAGGTGCATTACTTAGGTTGGTGTCTCAGGAGCACGGCGACAACATCTTTTTAGAAAGAACACATTTTAGAAAGCTGTTCTGCTATAGAATGCTCTTTTGACTGGATGTTCTGACATTTAACCACAATTCCTTAACAAACTTTTCTGTTTTTCAGAAGTTTTAAGAGCAACATTACAGCAGCATACCTTTTCTACACATTTCCTCCATGATCACGTCTGCCTTTTCCACCTCACTTTCAGCTTTGCTGAAGCTAGGAGGCATCTAGAAGTTAGAAGAGAGCAGCTAGGAAAGCAGTATCGTCATTCCACTGCACCAAACAAGGCCAGCCAACCTTCACTGAAATAAAGAAAGCAGCCTTATGCAAAGTGGTGTCAAACACACAGTAAAATCACAGACTATTTGGTATCTCCCCCAGATCATGAGCTATACTATTCCCTGAGAATGAGTGTTTCCAAAAACATTGTGTAAATAAGCAGTCAGAGTTAACAACAAAAGAAACAGAAGAGAAAAATATGCAATTCAGAAATAGCTGGGGGCCTGACTCGTCATTCTCGTAGCTAATACTACAAAAATCATTTAAAAAGGGAGAATTCAGCATCATTTACTCTGCATTCTAAATTAGGATGCCTCGGTGGTTATCTTGAAGAACAGTAAATGTGGTTTGTAGTTACAAAATGAGTTTTTACATCATCCTTTAAAGGCCTCAGTAAGAAACGAGACTTAGATACGTACAATGCAAAAAAAGTTTGTGCTATTTTACAGAAAACACAGCAGAAAATGCAGATAATTATGTTAACAAAAAAAGAATGTGTAAAAATAATCTATTTACTTTCTTCCAGAGGACTCAAAATTCAATGGAAAATGCTAAGTCAAACTGCATCAACAGTGGGACATTCTAAGTCCTGTAGAAATGGTTGATTTTTAGCAGAATCCTACTAGCTTAATTCCTATGCATTTCTTTGGCTTTTAAATTTCAAATGGTGCTGCACAAATGCATACAAACATAGAATGACTTAGGTTAAAGATGACCTTCAAGATCATCTAGTTCCAACCCCTGCCACGTGCAGGGTTGCTGACCACTTGATCAGGCTGTCCAGGGCAACCTCCAAGGCCGGGGCATCCACAACCTCCATGGGCAGCAGCACCAATGCCTCATCATCCTCTGAGTACAGAATTTCTTTCTAACATCTAGTCATAATCTCTCCTCTTTTCATTTAAAGCCATCCCCTCTTGTCCTATCATGATCAGACAGCGTAAAAAGTCGGTCCCCCTCCTGCTCATAAGCTGCCCTCAAGTACTGGAAGGCCACACTGAGGTCTTCCTGCGGCCTTTTCTTCTCCAAGCTAAGCAAGCCCAGCTTCCTCAGCTTATCTTCACAGGAGAGGTGCTCCAGTCCTTGGAGCATCCTTGCGGCCCTCCTCTGGACCAGCTCCAACCCCTCCTCATCCTTCTTGTGCTGGAGACCCCAGACCTGGGCACAGTACTCAGGATGGGGTCTCACAAGGGCAGAGTAAAGGGGAACAGTCACTTCCAACTCCTTGCTGGCCAGCACACATTAAATTGAAGGTACAGATTCCTTCTTGCTGAGAAAGAAGCCAACATTGGCAGGTGGAAGGAGTTACGACGAACTACTCCTGCACTTCATACAAGTGAATGTGTAGTTAAGATGTGTTTGGTTGCGTTTATTATGCAAGTAAAAGATTAGACTGTTACCACCAGGTGCTTTTTGTGGTCAGCCGGCCTCGGGGCGGGGCTGCCCGTTCTCGGGCCCCCGGGGGGGCGGCAGCTCCCGGCCAGCCCAGGGCAGGGCAGATGGAGGAGAGCAGCGAGAGGAGCCCGAGCACTCATGCCCGGTAAGTAAGGGCTGGGAGCAGCATCGGGGGGAGGCTTCGGGAGAGCGGGGCCCACAGCTGCCGAGGAGATGGCAGTGGGAGCAGCGGGGCTGCCCCTAGGCTGGCCGCAAGCAGCTGGGCAAATGGGTCAATCCACCATAGGCTCTGCCTATGTTAATAGCTGAAATATTGATAAACCTGAGTATTTATATGGGGATTAAAAGTTGTGATGGAGAAGTGCCTGGCCACCGCCCCAAAAGGCTTACAGAGGAGTTCGAGTAAAGCTTATTAAAAGCAGATGGTAGACAAAAAGGGGCCCAGACCCAAAGAGGCACAAGGTACGCACCAGTGTTTCTCTGTGTTGTGAGAAAGGCTGTCAGCACGTAGTTCTTTGCAGAGAGAGCAGTGAGGTGCTGGAACAGCTGCCCAGAGAGGCTGTGGATGCCCCGTCCCTAGAGGTGTTCAAGGCCAGATTGGATGGAGCGCTGGGCAGCCTGGTCTAATATTAAATGTGGAGGCTGGTGGCCCTGCATGTGGCAGGGGGGCTGGAGATCCATGATCCTTAAGGTCCCTTCCAACCCTGGCCATTCTGTGATTCTGTCAGCACCCCAAGCAACACGCACATATCCCCACTGCAGGGTGTAGTGTCAGCAGGTTGGCTCCATGGCTGCTGCCATGATCCTATGCCACAGCACAACACGTCAATTGCTCACAATGGCAGGTAGATATTTTAGAAGATACATATTTTGTCCTGGTACACAATGGATTCAACTTATTTCAGTGGTTGGCTTTGTAAGCGGTGCTACATTGTGCCCTAAATCACTGGTTCTGTTTCTGATCTGATCAGATAAGATGAACTAAATAAAGAAAATGAGCCAAATGCTCCTTGCCCTCATTAAATCCCAGGTAGATTTACTGAAATGGGTACAACAACTAAACAAACAGAACTAGACACACTGGCAGAGAATGGCTCAGAAATACTTATTTTGCACTGAACAAATTCAGGACATCAAACTCATGAAAGATGAGAAACTCACGCTTTTACTCAAAATCAGGACACAGCTGCTGTACTTTGCTGTATCACAGCACACCTCAGCTTTCTGTTCTTACTGACAGAAGTTATAGGAGAACGCAGGACTGCTGCCGGGCGTATTAAGGACTGGGGATTGGAGAGGACACACATTAAACAGAGCCCAGCTGAGCTCAATGAAAAATTAACTTCTGAAAGGTAGACCAGACAGCTGAACCACCAGCCATCAGTATTTATATTTTTGATCCAACACCTCAATGAAGAAAATCACTCATTTCTATTTACCTTCACTGGCATTAAATTAAAGCACTTTTCTGCATCAGGCCTTCTAAGCTATAGATCTATTGGCTGCCTGTCTGAAGACACACGTGAGCATACCCTATGAACCTAACAGGAACACACACATTGGAACAGGTTGCCCAAGGAAGTTGTGGATGCCCCATCCCTGGAGGCATTCAAGGCCAGGCTGGTTGTGGCTCTGGGCAGCCTGGTCTGCTGGTTGGC
>JAOWBP010038478.1:0-21056 GCA_028571105.1 Tragopan temminckii
AGTGGAAGAAAATTGTAAATAATTTAAACTGTGCTAAGGCAAGTTTGCTTAATGAGCTGTCATGACTTCCATTAATTCTACAACTAAAACTGTAAAAACAGAATTATATGTTTTAGGATACTAATCTTCAAAGATTCTTTTTGAACAGGATTTCCTTTTGTCTCTCAAATGTGAGGAATGTAGTAATACCTGGTTCCAAAGGCATGGAAAGAGTTGAGCAGCAAGGCATGTTAGCAGCTTTTATTTTGATTATGGCATTATTAGGCCCTCTTTCCATTTTACAGTTTTTTATCCTCCAACATTGTCTGAGCAGAAGCTGTCTTTATTCAGTAATTTCTCTGGTTACCCAACAGATGTCATTTTTCTAGGAAATCTCTCAGACAAGTTTGCATAGGATCTAGAATAGAGCTTAGAATGGAGACAGTCTAATAAGCCAGAATTACAAGATGCTGAAAGTTGGCATCTCATCCTGACTGTTCCTATTCTACTACCTTGTCAGTCCTTGTGATGGAGCAAATGCTAGTTAGTAATATATCCAGACTCAGTCAATGAGTCCTTGCAGCTGGCCTTTGTATCCAGAACTGCTGCTTGGTTTTCTTTTTTCTAAATAGTATGTTTAAATCTTTGAAAGTGATAAGAATATATCCATTATTTAGGAAGTATTATGCAGTGTGAAAAGGTAGAAATTTGTGCTCTGCCTGTGAGAAAACAGAGTTGGGGTATTGCTCATTAATTGTATCATGGAAAGGAGAGTGCCACTGTATTTGATTTTACTTGCTGCTTTCTGGTAGGCTGAACGTGATTCATTAGGAATGGGTATGTTCTGGCTCCAAACTGAGGAAGAAGCTAGTTGTCTCATGTGGAGTTGTGAGATAGTGTTAACAAGCAGAATCTTCTCCTCCAGCTGCTGGAACCCGTAGCTTTTTTTAATACTGTTCAGCCAGTTCTTTTGAAATATGATTTTCTTGAAGAGGGGAGAGATGTCAATTTGGTGATAATTCATCTGTATTCATGAACAGTGGTAGCAAATGAATCTGGAAACAATTAAAATGAGTCACATTAAGTTCATACTACTTCAGGTCATTCACTTAGAACTGGTTATCTTGGTAATCATTTCCCCCAACTCAACGCAGCAGTAACCACTGGTGTGGTTCATCTTACAGCACTACTGCTAAAGGCTTTCTTCTGTTTACCGTAGATGTTTCCATGAGGATTTGTGGTATAGAAAAGGCAAAAATATAGCTCTCTTGTTTGTCACTTGCAAACAGCTTACCTAATTTCACCTCTCATTTGAACTCTAAAACCTGCCTTGGAGTGTGACAAAATTGGAGAAGACTGTTTGGATCAAATCTAGATGACTGCTAAGAGCCTTTGTTGCTGTCGCATAATACGGACTGGAAAATTATTGGCTTGTCTTAGAATAGATGGGTTTGTCTTCCTTACTGATTCTGTCAGTAGCTCATTAAACAACGTTTTTTCCTTAGTACCGGTTTCATAATTAGTAGTCCAAGTGCATGTCACCCCAAGACCAGTTTTTGGATAATTTGTTTCCTCAGTTTTTGAAATTATGGACATGTTTCTCTTTTTTTGTGTGTGTGAGTTTTCTTAGTGACGTTCATAAAGAGTTTGTGTAATCCTTGTAGACCAAAGACTGTAGAACCTGGAGACTGAGACTGTCTTTACACAATTCCTAAGGGTGGGAATGCAAACTTTATGAAAAATGGATGTTTCAGTAAATGTTTCTTTTCTGCTTTTGCAAATGTGTTGCTTAAATTGTTCTCAGCCTTCCTGTGTTGCACATGTTAAATGTAAGCACATAGCAAGGGAAAGACAGAAATATAAAAACAGTGCTGACTGCTTTAAATTTTAGTATTAAATGCGGCTGCAGTTTCAGAAATGTATGTATTTTTCTTGAGCTGGGGCAGCTGTTTACTGTTTCCTCTCTCATCAGTCCCAGCAGCCACTGGAAGATCTGGATGCTAAGCTGAGGAGAACCCTTAGTCCAGAGACCGTTCCAGTGACATCAGCTCCTGCCTGTGTACGTTTGCAATACTGACGTATAGTAGTCTCGAGTAACCAGTGTTTTCTCAAGTTCATGCACTTAAGTCACTGCCTTTAATATCACTGCACAGAAACAGAGAGTCATCTTTCAGTGCGTGAGACAGAGCCAAGCGAAATGGAGAAAATATGTAGGTTGCAATAGATACTGTGTATCCTGAGGCTGGTTCTGGGATTAGTTCTTAACCCATCTTTTTTGGCAAAGCCATTAATATCACAGAACTAAAATGGGAAGTGACTATGAAACAAGAGAAAAGAGGGTGCTAAACTAGCAGTATGTGGGAAGTTAGTCGTAATTTAGGAGAGATGTTTAAAGTGTCGGTTTCAATTCTTAAGACTCTATTAAAATATTGATAGTAAAGGATGATATAAAAGGATGATAGTGATTAACATTGATCTCCAAGTGACTATTCATGCATTACTTCTGTAGAGTAAAAGGGAAGGTTCTGCTGGTAGTCTTGGGTTGCAAGGCATGCAAAATCTGTTGCTGGTGTTGCTTGCTTTGGAGATGAAAAGATTTTGTGTTAGTCCTGTGATGGGTCATTTGTTAGACCTGATGGAATTAAAAAATTCTGTAACATGCACTATGGTAGATTACTTGGAGTTGAGTCAAACTGCTGATTCTGATTATTTTTATTTTATTTCCCTCCTGAACTTCTAGTCTGTGCCCTCAGTAGCATCTACAGCAGTTACTGGTCTGGTGTCCACAGCAGCACAGTCTCTAAAAGATGGTAAGACACCTGTTGTTATTTCAGATGATTTCTTAGCACAGAGATTTAATGCAGAACTGAAACAGGCTAGCAACGTGTAAGGATATAACCTCTTCTAATGAGTCATACAGTGACAATTCCTTAAGAATAGTTTTAGTTTTTAGCAACTAAGCTGACATTTTCTACTGTAGACCAAGAGAAGGAAATGGAACATGCATATTTTAGTAACTCTGTATTTAAAGCTGACTAAAATGATAACTTAAACCTTGCAAAGAATCTTCAGTATGCTCCTAAGGTACAGATTCGCAATTTGAAAGGACTGCTTCCCATCGCTTGTAATATTCTTGATAGCAATTGTAAAACCTTTCCATTTTGTGTTGTCATGCTGCATTCTGTATTTAGGATATCTCCCCTTAATTGGAGTATTTAATTTCTGTTTAGACAAAAAAGGGTGGGGGCCAAACTTAAAGAAACAGTAAGAAAAAAGGACTGTTTTCTGAACAGTGCTGGAGTAACTAGATGACTGAAACTTGAATGATAAATGGCTTTCAAAACTAAATGACTTTAATTGTTAGGGGTGCAGGAGTAGGGGTGCAACCAAACAACCCACACTTCAAGAATAGCCTGAGACTTAACAATCAGTATTCCCCTAGTCACTGCAATTTTAAAAATCTGTTTTTTTAAAAGGAACTGTTAATTTGCTGCTGAAATTATTTCTAATTTATTTAGTAAACAACATTTAGATTGCAAGTTCAATGACAAAACTTTAAAAGCTAATAAAACCAACAGGAAAATAAAATAGTCCCTTTCTCGTATGCTTGATAGATAACTATGTCGTTAAGCTCCTTCTCCTACTAGAAAATGAGTTCCTTTGCCTGTTAATTTTAGGTAGTAAAAGTAAGCAAAGTGGAAAGTTGCTGAATAAACCCAACAAGCTGTCCAACACAATTAGTTTAAAAATAGAACGTTATTTCTCAGCTTTGTAACCTTATACTGCTAGTGCATACAACAATAAAATCAGGAGCTACCATCTAAGGATCCAGTTCTGAAGGCCTCACGCAGCTCTGAGTAAATGTTTATACCATTTCTTAGATGTGCCACTTTTCTATTAAGAAATTGCCTCCAGCATTTGAAATTTATGTAGTCACCATGGGTATGGAATTGAAATATGTTATTTCTTAGATAAATTTCATTTGTTTTTTATTTTTGGCTACTTCACATCCCTGCTTGAAATCAAAGTGTACTTTTTTATCACAATATAAAAGTACACTTCTGGCAAGTGTACTGCACAACAGAACTTTATAGAAAAATACTTAATATTAAAATTCTAGTTTGATATTATACATGGCAGAGCTGAGAAAGGAGATCAGGTTCCATGAATCCAAAGGCATGCTAATTTTCTTCTCAATCCCATTCTCCTTTATTTGTTTGGTCTTTTTTAGCTTCAGCATCATGTGGGGGAGAAAGCAGTGGTGTGGCTTCCACAACAGGAGCTGGTGTTCTTAAGATGGGACGATTTCAGGTAGGCTCTGGGGGGACCTTATAGCAGCCTTCCAGTACCTGAAGGGGCCTACAGGAAAGCTGGGAGGGAGTTTTTATAAGGGCAGGTAGTGATAGGATAAGGAGAAATGGCTTTAAACGGGAAGAGGGTGGATTTAGACTACATATCAGGAAGAAATTCTTTTCTGTGAAGGTGGTGAGACACTGGAACTGGTTGCCCAGAGAGGTTGTGGATGCCTCCTCCCTGGAAGCATTCAAGGCCAGGCTGGATGGGGCTTTGAGCAGCCTGGTCTAGAGGGAGGTGTCCCTGCCTATAGCAGGGGGGTTGGAACTGGATGATCTTAAAGGTCCCGCCCAACCCAAACCATTCTGTGATTCCATGTTAAACTGATTTGGTTGTTCATAGAGAATCCTCACCAAGTAGTGAGCAACTAATTATTTTCCCCCCTCATATGGTTCTGCTATGTAATGTAAGTAAGTGCATCATGTTAAGGAAGAACTTAGAAGGTCTACATGATTGCGTTTGTACTGTAGGTATCTGTGGCAGTGGATGACGTGCTGAAAGAGGGTGACAAACCTGAGACCAAGCCGCTGCAATTTGAAACCACCTCCTCTGATTCCTCCCCTCTTTCTGGGAGCAGTCCAGAGAGTACCCTGGTAAAGCAGGCTGGAGGGCGGAAAAGCGAGGCTGTGGCACATGGCATTCCTCAGCCAGTTCCTGTGCTGCAGTTGCCAGTAGATGATGGTCAGCCTACTAAAGTTGGACGCTTTCAGGTAACAACAACAACAGATCAAGTGGGGCGCTTTTCAGTGTCAAAGACTCAGGATGAGGTCACCTGTGCAGAGAGAGAGCCAATGACTCTGCCTCTCTCTGTGGACTTGGAACAAGTTGCTTCTTCAGCTGCAGCCCCTAGGAAAGAGTTGGAGTCGAGGCAGTCCCCACATATGAACGGTCCGTCCTCTGAACCAGAGGCTGCTTTCTTGAGTGGAATGGCTAAGGATCTGGATGATGGCTCAGCGAGCCCAGACTCCCTCCAGGCCACAGCATCAAAAATCAGCCTCCCTGTTCAGAGCCTTAGCAACTCGTTCAATTCTTCCTACATGAGCAGTGACAACGAGTCAGATATTGAAGATGAAGACTTGAAATTGGAACTCCGTCGATTACGGGAGAAGTAAGGCTTTTTCCTTCCCTTGTGCATGTGTGAAATGTGTAGCAAAGGCTTAATATGAATTTCATTTCATTTCCTCTGGACTTCACTTTTCGCAAAGGAAAAAAGCTAGCCTCCTTTAAGAAAACCTAAAACTTTCTTAAGTATCAGGACCCCCTGTCAGTGTTTACATGGGAAGTAAAACTCTTTAGTGGAGAAGTAATACATAATGATTCCAAACAACAGGTATATGCACTTGGTATGTTAATTTTCTAATCTGTAATCTCAATGTATGTGCTCATATACAGATCGCCACGCTGTGGATAAATCTGTGTAGATGTACAGAAGTTTTTGCATATCTCTGAAATTTAGTAGATAGTGGACATATTGTTGTCTGTCTTGAAAATGACACTCAACTTCGCATTTCTAGTAAGCGATTCTGGTGTTCTCCACTTCCTGGAGAATCCCTGTTGATTTAGAAGAAAATTGAGAAGTCAAAGAATGTGACGTAATATTGAATTTATATTGAAAGCTGACTTTTTAGGACAGCTGGCAACTGCTCTGAAAAAAATGCTTCAATACGAATGTTGAAGCCTCCAATGCTGTATGTTTCAGAAAATAGTGTTCTAGCTACTCCTGTAGCATTTATGATGAACGATTTGATTGATATGTTTGCTGTGTGTTCTTGTTTATACATATGTTTATTCTGATTTTGAGATTACAACACTGGAAACTTTGTATTGGAATTCCTAGTCATTGTTAGACAAAATGGAAAAAAAAACAAGCATTTTGCCGTATGTATTCAGCGATTGTTTGTGGAAGGGATTTATTTCATCTGCTCTTAAATGTTTATGGGAGTTTGACCAAACAAGCTGTTTGAGCTTGACTGGAGGGGAGGGATTGTTACTTGTACTAGAGCTATGTGCATACAGTTTTTTAAGTAATGCTCCTGTAACTTGTTAGGCACCTTAAAGAGATCCAGGAGCTGCAGAGTCGCCAGAAGCAGGAGATTGAATCACTATACACAAAACTAGGAAAGGTCCCACCTGCAGTCATTATTCCCCCTGCTGCACCCCTTTCAGGAAGGAGGAGACGACCCACTAAAGGAAAAAGCAGCAAATCCAGTCGTAGCAGCTCCCAGGGAAATAAAAGTCCACAGCTGTCAGGTAAGGCTTTCTCACTTTTTTTTTTTTTTTTTTTAATAAGATAGAACTGACAAAGTGCTACCAGTCACTCCCAGACTGATACGATTCTTCTGCTGCACCTTACTCTCCTGCACTCCCTACTCCAAGCTCCTCCACTGCCTGGACTACAAAGTCATTTAAGTTGCTTTTGCCTGTCTTGCCTGTGGCTTCTGCAATTTACTCAAACTATATTACATTGTTTTGTAAGAGCAGTTTAAAATTGTGGGTATGGATTGTTTGGTTTGGTTTGTTTTTTTGAGATTAGTGATAGGGCTGTAAGAGGACTGGGAATCTCTCCAGAGTGAAAAGTATAAATTTACAGAGGGATTTATTTTTTTTTTCCATGGAGTCATAGAATCCTTCGAGTTGGAAGGGACCTTTAAAGGCCATCTAGTCCAACTCCCCTGCAGTGAACAGGGACACCACAGTTGGATCAGGTTGCCCAGGGCCTGATCCAGCCTTGCCTCAAAAGTCTCCAGGAATGGGGCATCAACTACTCTTGTTTTCCCCTGAAACTGATTTTATAGAATGGGAATGGTATCTTCATTCATCTTCAAAAATGATTTTTCGTGCTTAATAGCACTTAAGCATGATATTGCCAGAAACCAAAGTCACAGATGATGGATGTTAAAGTAGTGAATTTTTAGGGAGTGACAATTCCTTGTACTTAGCAAATTGAGAAGATTTCAGTTATCAAGGCTTCATTTGTCACTAAGACAGTTTTTATAATAAATAGAAAAATAGTTCTGTGACTGACTGACATGGATGTCAGATCTTTGTTATGTGTCCATAGATGTCACTCAAATCCTGCCCGTGAGCAGAAATATTTGTTTTACATGCTGACTTTGGCAGCTCCATGTCGTGTAGCAGGGTCTGTATCTAGTTGTATCTAGTTGCACTGTGCTCACTTTTGGTTTATTATATGATAGAGGAACTCTATGTGAGCATGTGACAGTGAACTAGCAGTGAGCTCCCCTGAGATTGAAGAAAAATTATTTTAGTCTTAATATTCTCCGATATGCTGGTGTAGTCCTTCCCCTGCCTCTCTCTCACCTGGAATTGTCAAGTCCAAAGGATGAATATACTTCCCCCACCCCTGCATTTTTTCCTCCATTACTAGCATAATAACTCAGTCATACGTTCTGCTGTTTTTCATCCTCTCCCTTGGGTACACTGAAAAAAAGCTTAGAAAATGACATGGGGAAACTGAAACATTCAGTGTGTTTTGCCTTCATCCTCCCTCCAGGCAATTTGTCAGCTCAGAGTGCGCCATCAGTCTTGCCCCCGCAGCAGACTCTTCATCCTCCTGGTAGTGTGCCAGAGACTGGACAGAACCATTTGTTACAGCCCCTCAAACCTTCACCTTCCAGCGAAAACCTCTATTCTGCCTTTACCAGTGATGGTGCCCTTTCAGTACCAAGCCTTTCTGCGCCAGGCCAAGGTAAGACTTCAGACGGATTTAGTGTCAAGTCTTGCACCTTTACTGCTGGTGAAAGAATGATCTACTTGATGCCACTCGATGTTTAATACAGTCATAAAGTAGACAGAGAATTCGACCCCAAAGCATGCTAACTGATAAGGGCGTATGTTTTGCAACTACATTTCTAGCTTCTCACATAAACAGAACGTGTCAGGAACATTAAAATAATTAATATATAGCATGTGGCCCTGTCTGCTATAATGAAAACACCAAGGAGAACACAAGAGAATGCAGTGTGGTGGCAGCAAGAAATATTCTTCTGACCTGAGAGGAGAAGGTGTTGGCTGAAAGGGTGAGGAGATGAAGGAGAGAGGTAGAGGAAAGGTGGGTTCAAATGTGAGATTAAGGAAGAGGCAGAACAGCTTTTTTGGTAACAAGTAATTGAAATGGTAGGAAAATTTCAGAAGACTCACTCTTTCTAGAATTTGAAACTGCTGTGGCTGTTTCTGTTAACAATTTTTTGGCAATAAAAGGAAAAAGGAAGGATTATGTTCTGCATTTACGTGTTAAAGAGTTATCCTGGACAGCAGCATAGGAGGATGGAATGGTGTAGGAATAAAATGTTCATTTTACTGAAGTTGTGAATTGCTCAGGTAGTATCAGGTCATCTCTCACTCAGCCCTGATCTATTTTGGAGGGAGGACTTTTTTCCTTGTCAGTTGCTCAGGAGATGATAGTTTGATTCTTTTGCTTCTATGAACGTAGTTGCTTCAGTTTTTTATGCATTAGCATCTTTTTGAAAAGCTTTACCACAGACTGATTAAATGCATCAAATCAAACAAATATTACTGCTGAATTTGGAGAAGTACAAATGGAAAACAGAAATTGACTTTTTGAAAGAATTTTGGGAAGAATTTTCTGTAGAGATTTTTGTGTTGAACTGTGCAAGTATTTTGGAGCTACTTGCACCTCCTCGTATCTAGAGTTGTACAGTATCTTCTACAATTAGATGCTTTTGCTGGTGTTTGGCTTTCCTACCACTGGAAACCTCATTGCTGGGTTATAAACCGGAGGTTAACACAGCAAACTTGGCCTCATGTCCGCTGTATTGAAGGCGAGTCTCTTCACTCCGTATGTTGTCTGCATACTCTTTGGTCCACTCTTTGAAGCTTACTCTTGTGTGCCATGTTAATGCATTTCACCCTTCCAACCTCAAGTTGCTAACATCTTGTAGTGGTGTTCTGTCTCTTCTCCTCTCCTTTCTCTGTTCTTCCCGTTTTTGTTTTCTCACAGGCTGTGCGAAGTTTAACTGTGCATCTGAGAGAGTGACGTTCAAGCCTGGTGGCAGAAGGACCCGATTTCTGAGTACGCCCTGCTTGGCTCTTTGTGTGTAACACCTTTACTCCTTCCTTGTCTTTTTTGTTTTGTCTTTTTGTTTTCTTCTGCTGCTTGGATCTGTTTCATGCAGCCCATCCTCATCTGCCGTCTTGTATTCCCTCCCATTCCATGGCTAGGCTGAGTTGCTCTTAGCATACCTTTAGAAGTTTGGGTTCTCGTGTTAGGTATTCTGTTTTTAAAACGTTTTAACAAACACTGATTTGTCTAAGCTTTTAGTGGAAACTTTTCTGGGCAGGTCAGTGAAATGGCAGAAATTGAGGTTGGCTTGCCAGATGTGGTACACTGGGCCTTTTCTTTTGGCCCGCTTATTAATTACGCTTCAGTATATATTAGCTACCATGAGACTTGCAGGGGAACTATTCTTTCCCAGGGGAACAGTGAGGAAGATTTGTTTCCCAAATTATTCCTTTGTTGGGCACTGTTGTAACTGATGGCGAAGGGGATGTGTTGCTTCCTTCCAGCAGTGTGCTTACTGTGCAAGTTGGGTGTTTATGCATGCTGTCAGCACCAGTGCTGATCACAGTGCAGAGCATTGATGCCACCTGTAGGCAGTTAACATTGACCTCTTGTGTTCATTAGCAGATGGAGAGTAAAAGATTGAAACTTAAAAATAGTTACAGAACATTTTCAGGTCAACTCAAATGGGCCACAGATTTAGAAGCTCTTAATGTGAATCAGAGACAGACTAAATATGATGCACATAGCAGTGCAGGTGGGGAAATGGCCATCTTCAGACATTCTGTCAACCCTTGCAAGTTACCTTGCAGCCTTTCTCAACATCCTTTCAGTGGTGCTTACATTACACCAGATTAAAAAAGAGAGCCTCAAACTTCTGATGTGATTGTCTGAACTAATGATGTGCTTGAGCTGAGGCTGCTGCTGCAACGCTTCTTTTTTTGGGGGGGGGAGTGCTGTGACATCTCCCATGCTGCTGCTGCAGGCTGGACCCTTTGAATGCTCTGACATCTGTTTCCCAGAGTCCAGAATGACTTGATATGAGAGTTCCGAATGCTGAAAAGAGACCTTCGGTTGCTGCGCTGCCTAACGTACCGTGCATCTGTAGCATCTGTCTTGCTGCAGTTGGCAGCCAGAGAATTGTGTGCAGGAATGAGACCAGGCCTTCTGCAGAGACAGCTGCAATGCAACCAGCACAATCCTCCAAGGCAGCGGAGTCAGAGAGGGGAAACATATTTGTGGCTGCTGAATTTTGCAATGATACCTCATTGGATTTTAAATATATTACTGTGCAGATGTGCAGTAACAAACATCTGCAGTTCAAAGACTTAACAACTCCCTTCTTGGAAATACTTACATGCTTACCAAAGCTAACTCTTTAAAATCCTCTCTTGTCTGCCCCATCGTTTTTTGGGGTAGAGAGTATAATGAACAACTACTCCACTTCTGGAATTGATGGTGAACTGAGTGTGAGAGTGTCTAAGGCTCTGGCTTGCTGCGAATTGTACACCATCTGGCTCTAAGAATACATTCGCATATCCTTTGCCTGTGGGGCTTGTGCTAAGAAAAATGGATTCTTTTTGAAATGTGTGTTGTAGCTGTCCTGCAAAAGCAGGTCATACTCGCAAAGACATGGCGCAGCTTGGCCTGGCGCTCAGTTCATTACAAGCTGCTTGCTTCCTGGAGTCCTGTCCTTCGAGTGCTATTGCAGACTGTTATGGAGAGTGACAACTGGGAAAGATGCTGGGTTTGAATCAGCAGCATTGAGGAAACAGTGCAGTAATTGATGCTTGTAACTGTGCAGCTGGAGAAATAGAGTGGTACAGCCTGGCAGGGAAGGTCTGTCCCACAGATCTGGGGAGGCCTGAGAGAACAAGGTGACAAACCATGAGTGCACTTGGCTTATCAAATTCTTCTCACTTGGTGACAGTCAAACTTGATAGCTGTGAAATGCTTTCTGAGCCCTGACAAAAATGCAAGATGTATTTGCTTTGCTTTTGTAGTAACAGCCAGTTGAAACCGTAACGTTTCCTGCCATTCTTCACTACAGTTTGGGAATTCTGAAATACTGAAAAATAAATGCAGAAGGCCAAACCATTTCTTTTGCTGAAAATACAGCTCAGGAAACTGTCAGAGCAATCTTGGGCTTTTTCGTAGAACATACCAGAACTTTCAAGAGCCCTGCTGTGCCATGCCCTCTGTTTCTCACCAAGCTTTTCGTACTGTTTGCCGATACTAAACATTTCTCACTGTTTCTCTTATCTTTAACAAATGACTCTCTCTTTGTGCTTCAGGGAAGATGGTGAAAAAAGTCTGTCCTTGCAACCAGCTCTGTAGTAATTATCTTATTTCTGTTATCTCCAACTCCTGACTGTAAAGCTGTTCATTGGCTTTTTCTGGTCACCGAAGCCTTGCCTCCCTGACTCTGTCTCTAGCACAGCCTCTGTCTGTCTCTGTTATGCCCTCTAATGTGTACTCTGTTGTTAGCATATCCGTACAGCGTGGCTATTACCTTTGCAGAAAAGTGGGAGGCAGAGCCTCACCTTCCCTGAGCAACTCCTTGCTCACTGCTAATAACAGTGAATTGAGCATCGAGGACAGCTGCTCACTGCGATGTGCTAATGCTGTACCATTGAGCAGCTGGTTTCTTTACATATCTGATGGGTTCTGCCACCTCAGTGACAGCTCCAATGGCAGAGAGTCCTTCAGCGTTGCAAGAGTAAGCCATCTGATCTCTATCCATGTCCTTCAGTAAGAGATGTGTAGAAAAGCCAGTGTATGGTCACGTCACTGAAGACTGCTTAAAGGTGCCTTTTGACAGTGCCTTTCTCACTTAAGGTGAGATTTAAAAATTAAAAAAAAAAGAAAAAAAAAAAAAGGCTGGGTGTAAAATGAAGGCAATGTAGGTGGCAGGCTGAAGAAGGAGAAGCCTGTTTCACTTCAGGTCCCTTGTGTCAGAGCAGGACTGGGGACGGCTGCTGTGACCAAGCAGGAATGCGGGGGTTTGTTTCCATTAAATGCCACGAATTGAAACACTTCCTTCTCACACTCTTCTGGATGGCAGCTTCAGTAGGTGGCAACTACATCAGAGTTAAAATGTGAAGTTCCTAAGAAGTCAGTTTTTACACTGACACTATGGGAGCTCCAATAATTTTTCAGCTCACCTCTAATAGCGTAGGTTGGTCTGCCTCAGGTTGTCTGTGACCTGAGATTGGAGCTCCATAATAAGATCACTTTTCAGTGACTTTCAGATCAGACAAAGCTCTTTGCCCACTACCTTTCCTATCTACCTTAAACCCTGGACTAAACCCTCAGCCAGTCCTCTTCAGAACACTAAACAATTTTTCACATCTTTGGCTGAATGCACTGTGGAATTTCGTGATTAACTCTCTCCATTGCACGGCCTGAAGAGGCTCTTCAGCATAGAGCCACGATCCCAGGTTGCCAGCTGTGCACTTACTGATTAACACAGAAATATGAGACATGAGAACCAGATATTGGCCATCATGAAGAGTATGAGAGTGAGTGTGTCAATCCCTGCACGAGCCCTCATGGTGGAATGTGGTTGTTACTGATTTTGACACCTCATCTTGAGTACCTCTTTGTTGTTTTTGCCTGTCTTGTCTTTAATTTCACCTTCTTTTTCTCGGTCACTGTTATTATTAAATAAGATGTGGTGCATGCTTAAAGTTTTCATTATTTTATTGTAGATTTTTCCTTGCCACCTTATGGTATGTTTCTGTTAGCATTCATCTGAACTGCAGCTGCACTTCCTGGTCAGGGAACCCTATTCTCTCCTTCCCTGTGCACTGTTGCATGCCTCTGCCTGCCTGTAACAGCTGCTGTCCCTCTGGTGTGCACCCTCACTGGGAGTCATCTCCATGCTTGAGCTGGATCTGGTGGGAGGGAGGTGTGTCCTTCCCTCTTCAGCACTACTAGAGGCGGTAACACTTTGCTTATTTGTCCTGCGTAGTAAGTATGTCACCTTCCTAATTCACTCCTTGATATAAAGCATTCCTGCAGGGGTTTGGAGCCAGTTCATTCTTTGATGCCGTGGTTGCAAGGAGTGTGGCTGCTAGCCAGGGAGAGTAGCACAAAGGAATTAGAATTGCAGAATCATTAAGGTTGGAGAAGACCTCTAAAATCATCAAGTCCAACCACCAGCCCATCCCCACCGTGCCCACTGGCCACATCCCTCAGTGCCACATCCACACGGTTACTGAACACCTCCAGGGATGGTGACTCCACCGCCTCCCTGGGCAGCCTGTGCCACTGCAGCACCGCTCCTGAGAAATCAGCTGTCAGGCAGGAGACGATGACTGTCATTTGGCCTTGGCAATGGAGATGACTGTCTTTGCTAGGATTTTTGATACTCAACTTTTTAAATCAGTTTTCTCCAGAAATTCTGCCGTACGCTCAGGTTTTCCTGGGCTTCCCGATTGCAGCCTTCAGAGCAAGCAGGTAGAAATATTTGAGGCTGTTTGAAAACCAGTTAGGTGAAGATGCTTGCAGTGAATACAGGGTTTAGCTCTGCACTGACAAGGAATTTATTATGTTTAGTTGGTTTTGAGCCAAATGGATTTGAGAAATGTAGATTCATTCTGCCTTCCCCATGGTCCTACTGGTCCAACATCTGGAAATGAAGATACTTCTGGAATGTATTCATTCCACATCTGGAATGAAGATACTGCTGGAAATTCAGAATTCTTACTTGATAATAAACAACTTTTGCTACTGCTATGATATCTGTCTTGTGAAAAGCTTCATTTTGAGTGAAGCTGCTTGCTTACCAGGGTGAGGCAGTGAGCGAGCCTACTGAACACAGAACTTTTGGATGTTTTCTGCAGGGTGCTGTTCAGCAGACTTTCTAGAAGAACCAAATTCCCAGTATTCATGTGAAGGGCTTTTGTTCTTGTGGTCAACCCAGTGAACAGAAAATTGTGTCAGAGCACATCCAAGGAACCGGTCTCATTTCTGCCTTCTTCAAGCTGTATTAGTCATTTGCATCTGAAATGCTTATTCTTCTGACTAGGAAATCTGAACACAATGGCAAAAAAAGTGCTTTCAGAGGCAAAAAGCAGAATTTAACACAGAGCAGACTTCCCCTGCTGATCCCCGCTCTTTAGTGGATGAAGACAGTCCCGTCTGGTTATCCTCAAGTATGGCAGCTATTGGAAACAATAGTTGTTGTATCTCGCTGTGGCTTTTTGTGTAATCTGAGTGAATTTTTCCTCTTCATTTTATGAAGCAGAGATAATTTTCTACAGAGCAGCTGGCTGTGCTGTTTGTAATACTCCATATTTCAGCATCCAGCATTGTCCTCTAAGGTGGAATTGACTTGTGCTGGTAGTGGTTGCTGCTAATTAAATGGTATAGGATGAAAGAATGACACGACTACTGTCATTTGGTGCTGAAATCTAATCTCTTCTTTCTTCTACAAAGACCTATAGGCTGCTGCCGTTCCCCTGTAAAGATGACTACTTGCAGGACCTCTTGAAGGAAACATCTGTGAAATATTAATAATCTGAGGAAATGCCTGTAGGAGTCCTCGTAGTCCCTACTTCAGCTTGTCTTGGAATTGAAACCTAGACTTAAACTGCATGGCATTTTAATTGGCTCTCTATTGTTGTACCATTGCCACGATTATTAAATTCATTGGAGGAAGCTGATCTTGACCCAAATTTTGACTCCCATTTCTTGTGTTTTTAGGGACCAGTAGCACTAACGCAGTCGGGGCTACAGTGAACAGCCAAGCACCCCAGTCTCAGCCTACTGCTATCGCCTCCAGCCGAAAAGGGACTTTCACAGACGACCTGCACAAGCTGGTAGATAACTGGGCCCGAGATGCCATGAACCTGTCTGGCAAGAAAGTTGGCAAAGGGCATAGCAACTATGAGGTAAGATTTAACCCATGAACGTTTGCGGTAAGAAACTGTCGGGTCTCATTGCTAACTCAGAGTGTCAGGCAGGTGGAGTACAGTTACCGCATATCCTGGACAACTGCGCTACAGAAATGTTGGGTAAACTTTGCGTGCGCGGTATGACGTTGCATGCTCTGGAAGGAAAGAGGGATAACTGAAGAGTGAGGCCGTGGTGTGTTCTTCCAGACAGCCGTTTGGAACGGCCCGTGGGCCAAGGAGATAGCCGGTGGTTTGTAAGAACGGCTGTTTAACTTGGAGATTGGATTTTTCTTTCAGGGCCCTGGAATGGCAAGAAAATTCTCGGCACCAAGTCAGCTCTGTATCTCTATGACATCTTCCCTGGGTGCTACGCCCATCTCTGCAGCATCAGCTACCTCTTTAGGTCCCTTCACGAAGGCCATATGCCCTCCGCAGCAGTACGGTTACCCAACAGCGTCTTTTGGCGCTCCGTGGAGTGGGACGAGCGGTCCGGCACAGCAACCACTTGGCCAGTTCCAGCCCGTAGGTGCCGCGTCTTTGCAAAGCTTCAACATCAGCGGTTTGCAGAAATCCATCAGCAACCCTCCAGGCTCCAACCTGCGGACCACTTAGCCCCGCTCGGAGACCGTGCTGGCTAGACCTCGGGACAGGACGTGGGGAGGGAGACGGGGCCCTTTGTCAACTCCTAGTGCTGCAATGAACTGGTTGCTTGCCAGACTGGGAATGAATTTCTCTTTTCCACCCATTGCTGTTAACTTTCTGTAAAGGGGGCTTCCCCACATGCTTTCAAGGGGGAGGAGGATGATCGGCATCCTTACGATGATGGGACAGTTCTTTTGACTTGAGGGGTCCCGCTCTCGTGTGAGGCGAGAGCCGTGAAGATCAGTGACGGGGGCAGTTAACGCAGTCTTGCTGTAACATTTCTCTGGTTTGAGGCCGAATCCGCGTATGTCAAGATGGGAGAGTTGATTCCTAGCATGAGGCTTTAGCACACTTCTCTCCCTGAAGATCCGAGACCAGCTGTCCAAATCCCCCTCCTCTCCCTCTCCCCACTCAATCGTATTTGGCTCCAGAACGATGGGGCACCCGAATGGACTTTGCAGTGCAGCCCGTGCTTGATAGGTCATTACTGCTTTAAGTAAGATATTAACAGCTTTGACTGCAGCATTAGAGCAATTTAAATTGTTTAAAAATTTTAAAAGTTCCCTGCGGACATGTACTTACCATCAGTTTTGATGTGGAAACACTGTGATATATAAATGTTGTTGGACAACAGTAGTTTAAAAATGAGTGGAATATAGAGGGTTAAAAAAGTTAAAAAGTAAAAAATGGGAAAAAAAGCTAGCTATATCCTTATACTTATTGGAGACACTTTAACTTTTTCCTTTGTATTTTCATTGTATTAGATAAATAAATGTGAATGTAAAATTGTATAAATTAATGTACTTGAATACTTGTCTGTTCTCCCAGTATGCTTGCTGGATATTTTAGTGCCTTGGACTTCTATTGCTTCTGCAGTTAGCGTTGTCTTCCCAGCAGACCCCAGGTGGACAGAGGGCAAGTTCAGAGAAGGCCGCGTTGGTTGTACCTACGGACGGGGGCCTTACCGCCGGCGTAGTGCTAGCGATACCAGGTAGAGGAGGTGCAGCGGGTTGGAACCAGGCTCCATGTGTTGGGAAACTTGGCCGACGGGGTGATCCGACGTTGCCGGTGTGATGAGGGCCAGGTGGGGCGGGACGGAGGGTTGTGCGTGAAGCCGGAATGAGACGAAGCGCCGTTGTGTAGAGGCAGGAGGTCTGGATCAGGAGTGGAGAGGATGGGGAGAAGGTGTGTCTATGGGAAGGGTCTGACTTAGGATGCAGTGTGACTCCACCTGTGAAGTGGTGAAGGTGTTTGGTCAGGATGTGACTTGAGGGAGAGGTGCCATTGCTCGTTGGCATGGGCTTGTCTGCTGGGATTGCTTTTCTTTCTTTGTTTTGTTGTGTTTTTTGGTTTTTTTTTTTTATTTTTTTTTATCCATTGAAGCCAGGAATAGTCGTCCTGGCACAATGTCCATTGCCGGCAATGGATGCACTTGAAACAGCCGGCATCAAGAAATTTCCTCAGTCTTAGTTGGAGGATTTATGCTTCAACTCTAACAGATTTCCAGCTGGTACCAGGACTGTAGCCGTCACCTCTTAGTTAGCCGTACTGTACCTTTGCTGTGTTCGTTTTCCCTTTTCATATTTAAGAATACTGGTTTCCTCTACGAAGTTAAAATAATACCAGCCAGTATTTACACAGTGCTGCAAAGAGCTGTGAAGGATCACTGCTGCTTCCCAGCGCTGGGGCAGCTCGCTGGTGTCTGGAAGTTGGTGCACGCAGGAGATTGTTCCTTGCCCAGATCGTTTTTCCTCAGAGTGCTGTTCCCCTGTGGAGCCTTAACAGGGAGTCTTTATTTTTTTTTTTGCAACGAGATGTGCGAGATCCATTTCTTTCCTGTTACTTTTTTTTTTATTTTTTATTTTTTTTCTTTTTTCCAGCAGTTTTGGCAGCAAGGGCATATACCGGGTGGAGAGAGATGCCGGAGGGCAAAAGCCAGCAGCAAAGAGCCTAGGCTCTGAGATCCTTAGGTTTGGAGGCTCATTCTTTGTGACCTCAGTGCGGAGTGGAGCTGCTGAAGGGGAGAGGAGAGAGAGGCTCATGGCGTGAGTGTGGTGGGAAGGGGCAGAAGCGGGGCACCCTGCTGCTGAGGTTGGACAGGAAAGCTCTGCTCTTTGCCCTGAACGGTGCGTTGGTTTCCCAAATACACCCGGTGGGAGGGGAGAGGTGTGCCCGAGGAAAAGGAGCGCTTGTTGGCCCGAGGCAGCGATGACACACAAGGGGAATACTCACGACAGGGGAACTGATGAAGCTGAACGCAGCACGTGGTTATTTAATTTTGATCTAATAAGTTTGAGGTTGTTTTCACTTGATGTTATGCAAGAACTGGTTTTATTTACCATTGATTCCCTCTCCCCCCCTTCCTGTGGATGAATAACTGAAGTCTAGAGGAATAAACTAATGCTACTGAACTGTTAAATTATTTTGTTTAATATTACACTTTGAGTATCTTTTTCCACATAAAATCTGTTTCTGAATTACAAGCGTTTTCTTTACATTATTTAACAATGTACACTGTAAAAAAAAAAATAAAATAAAAAAAAATAAAAAAGTTGAAACTTTGGGCTTCCCTGGCCACAGTCAGTTGTGTATTTGGCAGCCTTACCCCAGCTGCTCTCCTTCTATGGTTGTGCTTTGTGCTGCAGTTTGTCACCTCTGCAGAACATTGCGTGAAGTCACTGGAAGAAACCAAAAGCGCTTTGCTGAGCGCTGGGTTTTCTCCTTGGCCTCTCCTCCCTGCTCCTGCAGTGATTTAACTGCTACACAATTGATAACAGTCACGGGTAGAAAAGCTGGAGCGGGGCTGCTCCCCCTCTCCTGCTGGGTCAGTTCTCCTCTCTGGGTCGGAAGGGATTGGGACTGAGCCGTGGTGCTGGGTGCTGCCTTTAGGCTAGATTCGGTCTGAATTCCAACCCCAAACTTGCAACTCTACCAGTGCGGCGTAAGAGTGGAACTATACGGAGTTGTTCTCAAGCAGCTGTAGGCTCGCAGGAATTATTTGGTATTTCTAAACACTAATTACTGCTGCATTTCTTTCCATTTTAAGAACAGCTTCTGTTATGAGTCATGCTGCTCAAGTCCTTAAAGGAAAAGCTCCACGTATGAACGTTACTGCTTTTTTTAAGAAAGGACCAATCTGAGAGGTACTGACCCCCTCTGGAGGAGGCATCTCTTTCTTTGCACTGTTGTGCTGTCGAGAAAGCTGATGGAATTGTTGGAGACTTTCAGGTTTTCTGTCGTAAGAGCTGGGAGAGGCTTTGCTGAACACATTCCCTTCCTTACAGGTATCTTATTTCAACACTGGGCGCATGACTCAGACACGTGGTATGTATTTCTTTCCTGATCTGCTTTGAGCTCACTCAGCACTGAGTTGGAGAGAAACCAATAGTGCTGAAATCTGAAACTGTTTTCTAGGTACGATCTGTGACAGTTAATTTCATTTGTCCTGTCTTTTGGTACCAACGTCCGTCCTTGTTTGTCCTGTTCAAGAGGTGAATGGGTAAAAGAGGCTGCTTAAGAAAAAAGGACTGATAAGTGATGAAGGTGAAGTAGGAGGGACAGGAATAAATGCCTCCTGTGTAACATTCAGATTGCTTTACGAAACTCATCTGGATAGACCAGTAATGGCAGAGCACAGAAATAAGGTCCCGTTTCAAGTCTGACATCAGTTTCAGGGTTGGATTAGTCAAAATTGGTGTCAGTTTTCCTGATTCCAGCCCCAGCCATGCTGCACCATCCTTCCAGTGCTGCCACTAGGTAACACAGAACCAGCTTCCCCTCGCTAGTCCTGGGCAGCTCGGGCTGCTTTGGGCATGGAGGGCGCTGCCACCGCTCGGCTGGTGGTGCCCAGCTCCTGCCTGAGGCAGCAGGGGCTGCAGCTGAGCCCCTTCACCAGAAGAGGAAGAGACCCAACAGCTGCCCAGCAGAACCGTTCTCTCACCAGAGCGGGGCCTTTCAAGCTGGGCACAGAGTACTTTCTAAATCCTGCTTGAAAGATCTTGCTTTGACCTTAGTACTAAGAGGAACAGCTGTCGCTTTGCTCTCATGTTTAAAATCCACTCGAACCTTTCTGTTTGTCCATACTAAAGCAAACGCAAGGCTGTGCATGCAGTGGTAGTCTCTAGCTTTCTACTCATACCTGCTAACAAGCTTCTCTGAGCTTGTTAAACAGTTGTAACTGAATAGGAAGAAGGCACAAATAACAAGTCTGGTTTGTCTGTCCAAATTTAGTGTTTATTCCTGTGTTTAAAAAGGAGTAAAAGCTTATTTAAAAGTATAAAATTGCAGCTCTCATTCATTTCACAAAAGGTCCAAACAAGCACTTAGATGCTGTATGTATTCCTCTGCATGTTCCTGCCCCTGTATTGCGTGGGCACGGGTGGATGTGCTGCTGCTGCTCCTGGGAATGCCGTGTGCTTGAGGGGTGAGCTGAGGCAGAGCTGTCAGGGCGATGCTCTGACCCTGCTCGTGCAGCCTCTAGGCAGGCAGCTGGGCTGCATGTGAAAGGCAGAGGCTGCCACAACTGCAAACGGCCCGAGGGAATGGAAGACAGCAGTCTGTGTGCTTTCCTGGGACCACAGCCCACCCTGTCCTCGTTTTATTGGAAAAAACTTTTCCGTATGCCAAAACGCAACACTGAGCAGGAAAGAAGCTATGGCATCTCATTTGAAGGTTTACTTATGCTACAATTTTCAGGCATATTATTTGTAAAACAGCCATGAGCTGTGCAGGAGCACAAATGATTATGTGTTTATAGGAAAAAAAAATAATATCTGGGCTACGTAATAAACCCAGAGCACATGAAGTTCTTGCTGGCTGTGTCTCTCTGGCTATTCTGTGCTGCTTCAGGACAATCTATTAATAGATGAAGCTTCCTCACATATTTTGAGCAGCCAACTGCAGTCTTATGATGTAATCCAGCATGTAGGTAATGATGCCACCGGGTGTCCTATGTAGGTTCTAGCCTCCGCTTCTTCCAGCTTTGGCTTCTCCTGTGAGGGCTGTGCTCTGCTGAACAGGGAGAGAGAGAGTGAGAAAGGGAAGGTTCTTAAAGCTTTCCTTTGAAAGGGTAGATAACAGCAGGACAAGGGGAAATGGTTTTAAGTTGAAGGAGGAAAGATTTAGGTTGGATGTCAGGGGGA
>JAOWBP010038555.1:0-21046 GCA_028571105.1 Tragopan temminckii
ACAAAAACAAAAAACAATGGGGGTGGCGGGGCGGGCAAGGGGGAGGGGAAAGAATGATTGCAAACAATAATTTCTAGTGTGTGTGTTTTTAATCCCCCATTTCCTTTTCCTAGCATTCGATTCGATTATGATTGTCTATATGTCAGCGTGTGTGTGTGTAAATGTTATATGCATATATGCTCGCTCTCTATCTCTCGCATTCTCACTGCATTTGATCGTCATCAAAACGAATCGATGAAATTAGTAGATGTGTGTGTGTGCGAATGTGCTGTAGACAATATTACTCACATAGTGAGAATGAAAGAGTTAACGCATTTTTTTGGAACACTGTTTCTCTATGTGTGCTCCGTGTTCCAAAACGTATGAATATGTCTGTCTATTTTAGTTTCTCTGTGTGTTTGAGTGTGTGAGTTTGAAATTCAAACAATAAAATAGGTGAACTAAAAAAGAAGTAGAATAGTGTGTGCGTATGTGCATAATCAATTGCAATGTGATTGGCAATGATCACTTTTTGTATGTGAATCGCGCAGAATTGATCACTCAACTCATCAACACTATTTTTCATATTAAATGAACATTCTAGGTTTCAAAAACGAGATTCACATAGAAATATGCCACTGAGCAATACAGAGAATTTTGCAGCTGCCTTTGAAACAATTGGGCACAAATAATTTATATTAAATTCAACCCTTTCATGCCCAAACACATAGTGTACTAAAAAAAACTGTTCAATATTTCAATTATTAATTCACTTTAAAAAACAAATGCTCTTAATGACACATGCACACTTTTTTGTCAAAAAAATATATTTAAAAATGTTGTTTTTCTAAAAAAACGCATAAACAAGAATTCATTAAAAACAACAGACCCATAATAATAATCGACCAGATTCTTATTTATCGATGCCTTAATTCGTCTTTCTTTTTTCTTGGAGTCTAGGCTCCGCCCACCTCTCTCTCCTCTTTCTTTAAAATATTCAATAGAAATTCTTCTTCATTTTTTATAGATTTATTATTAATTGTATACGCCCACCAGTATTTCAGTACAGTTTATTGATCAATTTAAACTTGTTTTTTCTCGATTGTTTGTTTGTTTTTTGTTTGCAAAATAATAAACCCACTCTACTAGTTTTTTTTCTAAACTAATGATGATTGGTTAAAAAACATTGTCCACGCCTATTTTTTGTGTTTAGTATTTTTTTTAAAAATTCTGATTGGTTGATTTAAAAAAATGAGAGAATGCCACACCCACCATCCTAAATAATGAACCAATAAGAGAACAACAACAATAATAATAATAAAACAAGGTTTGTTATTTAGAAAATTTTTTTCACCATTAAAAAAAACCCATTGAAAATATCGATTCAAAACCAGTCCTTCCAAAAACAAACACACTTTTCTGATGTAAAATTCTTCTTTTTTAACCCTTTTTTTCCAGAAAAAAATCTTTTATTTACATTTTTTATATTAATAGAAAAAAATAGACCCATTGAAAAAACTTTTCGTTGTTGGCACAAGAACAACAACAAAGTTTCAAAGTTTTTTTAACCTCGTTAATTTTCCTCTCATTTTTTCTGTGTATTAAAAGGGTTAATACATTTTTTTAAATGAATATAGATGGCGTTCGTGGTGATTGATTGATTGGTATTGTAAAAATTAACGAGAGAAGAAAAAAAAACTATCAAACTTTTGTTAGTTAGTTACAATATTGAAAGCTTTATTCATTTCATTGATTCTTGTTCTCTCAATCCTTCCCTCACTCGATTTTTTTTCTGGTTGGATCGTTATGCTGCCTAGGTTTCCAGAATTCATGTGTATGTGTGTGTGTGTAAGTGTGTGGCTCAAATCTGTCAATTATCGGTGTGAAATCAAGTGAAACAAAATTAGAAAAAAAATCCAAAAAACCAGAACAACAACAACATGGTTATTATTATGGCACAACAATTAGCTTTTAGTGTAAGAGAGAGAACTCTTTTCTTTTGATATGGATCCTGGTATAGGATTCTGAAGGAACCAAACAAACAAACAAGCGAAAAAAACTCTTGTAAATACCACAACAACACAACAACATCAATATTGCCAATAATAACTGAATGCAGAACAGAATAGAAATAAAGAGAGAGAGAGAGAACCCTTCCAACACCAAAATTAAATCGTTCACTGATCATCAATCTTTTTGTGTTCCCCCCACCAGACACCACCACCACTTCACTCACCCTCCACACTCCACTCTTACACAAATAGAGAACTTTAAGACCAGATTTTGAATGCTTATTGACTTGTTGTTGTTAAGTTGTTAAAATGGTTTTTGGTTGGTTGTTTGGTGCAGCAGAAAGACATGTTCGATTGATTCAAATTGACTAATGAGAGAAGAGCGAGAGAGACAAATAGATCCAGACAACCAAAATCAAACAATTCTCATTGGTCAATTACAATTCATGTGGACATAAGCCACGCCCATTCCATTAAATAATTGCTGTTTGATTATTATTTTTTTTGTGAAACAAAAAAAAATTTATCAACCAATCAGCAGACAGAAAACTTTATTGCAGACTAGACATTGTAGTTATATTTCTATTTCGATTACCAAAAATGATAGATTAGCTTTTTGTAGCAATTTTTTTGTTGTTGTTGAATTGCATATTTCTCATTTGATTTCGCTACAAATGAATTGCTACATGTAACAATTCATTTTGATTGGTGGTCTTTATTCATTCCAAAACCTGATGATTGGATTAATTTTTTTCTGGTAGCCAAAAAAATGACACGCCTCTTTTTTTAGTGGGGAATCATTATCAAACCTGCCAGACAGAGTGGCTGACTGTCAAACAATAGTCTCGATAATACGTGATTTGGCTAACTGATCACACCATTTCATTTTTGTGTTGGCTGACATGCAGATTGGATTCTGTAGAGAGCGAGTGAGCGATCCAGGATTATTCTATTCCTTCTCCTCCTCCAATTCTTTATGCACCAAAAAAGTGTCGAAAACGGAAACACACACATTTTTGGTTGTTTAGCAATGAGAAAATGAATGCCAAAGAGAAAGAGAGAGAAAGAGCTTACTAATTAACCAATTCGATCTAGCAATTGGAAGTTGTCGTTGGTTAGCTTGCTATTTTATTCCATATAATAACTAATTGAATATCAACTAGGAGTTTTATTAATTTGGTTATCCTTTCTCTCATTCTCTCTCATTCACAAACTCAGAAGAATATTCATTCATTCATTTTGGTTGCCGAGGATCCCAAAACGCTTGGATCTCTAAAAAAAATTTCGTTTTTTGTTTTTGTTGTTTGTTGGGTCCATTTTTAATTTTATGTTTTTTAATTGATCATTCCGTTCTCTCTAGCTGGCTCACCAAACAAATATGAAGACATCAAATAACGAACTGCTATCCCAATGGCTTTTTTTCTGGGGCTTGTTCCAACGAAAAATAATCGATATTTTGTCCACGTAGTTATCATCATTATTTAGTCTTGATGATGTATGATTCATTGATTGAGCTATAGAATATTCGCTCTCGCTCTCATATTCTTCCATTATCCTTTTCAATATTGATCTCATTGTTGAATATAGAGACAGAGAATGAATGAGAGAATGAATCAAGAGAATTGCTAATTAACACAAACACACACAGACACTAGCAGGCAGACAGACAAACTGCTGTTCCGTTGGTTGGCTTTTTGTGTGTGTTTTTTGGATCGGTCCGGGATACTTTTTTTCTGGTGCGTTCGGAAACACATACACACACACACATTCACATTGGCAAAGTCAATCAAAAATGCAAATGTCATAATTATTATTATCCTAGTAATAGCAAGCCAAGCCATATTCACTTGATGATGGTGATCCATATGATCCAGGCCTGTCAATTATTATCAAAATTAATAAGCTTTCTTTTTGAAACATTTTTGCGTGTTCGTTTCACATTCTGATAGATTTGCTACATTTTGACAACTACCACAAAAAATATGAAGGGGAGGATTTTAGTACAGCTGCTGGTAGTAGGTGTGTTTTTTTTAAACAAATAGAAATCATTTATTTTAAACCTATAAATTTAGGGGGAGGGGCTTATGTTTTTTATTTATTTTGTGATTGGTTTAACAAAAAAAATGATTCGAATCATAAGAGAGAAAGAGAGGAAAAAACATCCGCCCCCACACACACCAAAAAAATAGAATATTTAAATAGAAATTTTTTTTGATAAAAACTAATTATATTTCCAATTTTTTTGACATAAATAAATTTATCGTTCATTTTTTTTAAAAAAAAATTCTGTTCGTTTCATTAAACAAAACGTTCGAAAAAAATGGAATTCGTTTTTTTTTGTTTTTTATTTTCATTCGAATTCATAAATTCATTCATTCGAAATTCTTGAAGTTTCGAATATTTTTTTTTGTTTTTGTGAAAGACACACACACACACACCGCTCTCGCATTCTGTTATTTTTGACAGTTATTCAATATTATTAAATGAGCCACTATAGAACCACGTAATAATAATGAATACTGTATTGCACATCTAACTAAATTCATTCATTTCCTATAGGCTGGCTCTCACACACAACCCTTTCTCTCTATCTGTTTGACAGATAGACAAGCTTTCACCGAAATTCAACAGAAAAATATTCTCGTTTTCTCTACCAAAAAAAAAACAACATCGACAACAATTACCAAAATATTTTCCATAAAAAAACCAAAATAAAATAATTCACAAAAAACGAAGAAATTAAATTTTGTTTTAATTTATGAAATCACAAATCTAAAAAATAACCAATTAACTCAATAACTTGAAAAAAGTGTTGAACATGCGTACAAAGTATTTGACAAAAAAATACCTCGTTAATTTTCCCTTTGATTTCTTAACCCTTTTACACATTGATTTACAATTGATCAATCAGTTTTATCTTGGCAATTTTGTTTCGATAGCATCCTGAAACTGAACAAATATCGTTGACATCTAAAAATTCATCATAAGCTTAAGGTATTTAAAGGGTTGGCGCATTCAAAATTTATTTTGTTGTAGCAGTAAATTTCATATTCAGCAACAAAACAACGAAACAAAAAATTCTATCAAGAATAATAATATTTTTCAATATGATTTGAATTTCTATTCCTCCCTGGCTCCCTCTAATATTTTTGAATAATAATTTTCTGTGCTAAAAGAGTTAAAATATGAAGAGACAAAATGAAAAAAAAAATTAGCCGCATAGCAGCCAGCCAGCTAGGCAGCTAGGCAAGCAGGCAGCCAAAATGCCATTCATTCATTTATATCACACAGCAAAATGAATTTTTTGTTTTTTGTTTCATTCACACAATCAAAATCATCATCAAAAATAATAAATTTGATTTTTTTTGATCATGAAGAAAAAAATTCTATCACACACATATTTTTTTAATTTAAATTTAAATTTTTTTTATGAAAAACAGATGAAATATAAAAATGCTGTGTCAAAAAGAAAATTTGATTCGTAAAAATTTTCAACGCCATCTAGCGCGTTTTTTACATTTAGATTTTTGTGTTTATAACCCTTTTAATCATTGTTAAATTTTCTCTTGAAAAGTGGGCGTTCACTTTTTTAATTTTTTTCAAAAAATCCCATAGAAAATGTATTGAAAAAACGTTCCGAAGAAAGCTAACTTAGAATTCAAAATATTTCTCAAAAAAATTCAGCGCCATCTATCGTGTAATTTTCGTGAATATTTAACCCTTTTTTTACTTAGAATGAATCATTAGAAATCATTTATATGATCTACCGGTCAATGATGGATGATGAATGTTTTTTATTCTGGACAATTCGTTTTTTATTTATTTTTCTGGTAATTTATGATAAAAATTTCCAAAAAAAAGAAGAAGAAAATCTGTGCTCAAAAGGAAAAGAGGAATCATTCATTTTTTTGCAGTTGCCAAAAAATATGCAAAATAATTTTGTTTCATTTACACACAAACAAACACACAATAATAAATGACGCTCGATTGAACTAAACGAGAACAAACCAAAAGAAAACCCGAAAAAATATTCCCGAACGAGAGGAAATCATGAACCATTACTTATTTATTTCCATAGAATATTCTCTAAAAATGATCAAAAAATGATTCTGGAACAATTTTGGAACAAGCACATATTTGTCAAAAATTTAAAAAAATGCTTATTGTTAAATAACAGTATTTAAATAATTTATTATCATCTATTTTTCGAATCAACAAAAAATCGTTCCAAAACGAACGTTTTTTCTGTGTGTATCCTATGCTTTTTCCTATTGACAGCTTGAACTCACCAAACAACACACAGGAAATTGTATTCAACGAAAATTTTTCTATTTATTTTTGAATCCCTTTGGGCACCACCCCTAGGATAGACCAAACACAAACACACCCCCTTTTCACAAAATGTAGTCTGATAATAATTGCAATGGGCTGCCAAATTTTTTTTGGGGATAATAAAGGCTTTATTATAGAATTTTCAATATTTGAATGGAAAAAATTATATAATTTTTTATTATAAATAAATTGATTCTCTTCCGAACAATATTTTCGTAACCAGTTCTCGCTCTCCGACAACCATTTAACAACCGACAGACACTGAACGATCTCCATAAAAAAGAATATTAACAGAGAGAATGAGAAAAAAACATTTTAAAATCAATTTAAACATAGAGAAATAGTGTATTTATCTATTATCTATTATTGCAATTTGTATGTGATTTTTGTGCTGTTTTTTTTCTATTGAAAAATATTCCTCGATTTTGTTTTGTTTTCTCTCTGGCTCGCTTTTCAGCTCCTCATCATCATCATTTGCATTGTGCACATTAATAATTCGAAAAAAACAAATTCGAATCATAAATGGAACAATTTTTTTTGTTATAAATTCGAAACAAACGAATTTTTTTTTCGTTTCTGGGCTGTTTTGTTTGTCTACCCCAACCAGCAAAAAAAAATTATAGTTCGAAAATATCAAAAAAAATTCGAATCGAATGTATTTTTGTTTCGTTCTTCTTTTTTATGATTATCGTCGTTAAACAAAATTGATTAAAAATTTGTTTTATTTTTGTTTTTTGTTTCGATTCCCTCTCGTTGTCTATTGCTGGATCTCATTTACTGGGCTCGTGTATGGGCCATTAGCAATCGATCCTGCTGCTGTTCTGGTGCTCATTCACTTTATATGATTGATTTATCGATTCATAATGACTCACAACATAAAAGCAATATTGCACACACACTAATGACACGCCCACACACACCAAAATAGGCGGATCCTATCGAATCTTTTTTTAAAAAATTATTTTTAAAAAGAACAACAAATTATTACGAAAGAAATTCAATTCAAAATCAATTTCTCTTCCTGTATATTTTTCTTATGGTCCTCAAATACAAAATGGTTACCTGGTAAACCTGTATAAATAGAAAATAAATATTTCATATAATTTTTTATGATCCAATTCCTTAAGAAATCAATAAAAAATGTATTGCAGTGAAGCTTACTTTCAAAGATAATTTTTGATGGCTTCGAGGTTCTCTCTCTGGTTGAAATTTTATTTAAAAGCACCATTCACCATTCTCATATTCAAAGAATAATTAAAACTTATTGAATCTAATATAATTTATTAATAATTTAAGTTTTTTTTTGGGTAATGATGATTAAACTTAATTCTTTATGATTTGAAATTTTCTTGCTGGTAGGTGGGCAATGTCAAAATCAATTCATAAAAATAATCAATTCAAGATTGTCACAAAAAGAGTGTGTGAATTGAAATCATAAAAAAACCTAAGAATATTCTTTTTAAATCAATATTTTTCAACTTTTAATTTTTTTTGGTTGCCCAATTTTTTGTTTCCAGTGAGTGTGTGTTGGTTCCCAGTATCGAACAATTAAATTGAATCGTTCAGTAAGTTATTTCGTTTTTTAAACATTGTTTCAAGAAATTTTTTCTATGCTTTTTGTGTGATTTTTGTAAGAATTTTTGTTTGAAATATTCAAATAGGATGTCAATCTATAATTTAAATATGTTTTCATCTTGATATCTTATCTAGATTAAACTAGGTAAAAGGTCAAAGTTGACTAAAGTTTAATTTTTTAAAAGCACAACTTTAAAGCCTTGTAAAAAATGATCTAGATAACTTATCTTTGAAATTCTTTTTGATTCATATAGATTTTATTTTATATTTTATGAAAAACGTTTCCTTTTTTAAAAATTTTAAAATTTACCTTGTGGACATGTCAAAAATTGAAACAATCAAATTTTAAAAAATCTCATAGACAATGCCATTAAAAACGAAAAAACTTTCCGAACAATGCAATAACTTTTTTTTGAAAGGTAACTTAAAAGGGCAGAGAAAGAAAGTTTGAGAAAAGTGTTATTGTTCGATTTTTTAGTGTGTGTGTAGCACACCAATAAATAATTCAAAAACACATACACCAACCAAAAAAACCATTAAATTATTATGATTATTGGCCAATGACAACTTGCCAAAAATTGATTACCATTTTTTTTGGTTTCGACCCAAACCAGAAAAAGGGTGTGCTGTTTTCAAACTGAATCAATGCTGCCATCTACTGTCAATCACTTAATGGCAGTTCCGGTTAATATTCCGGAAATCCAACTTGAATCCAAAAAAATAAAACGAATCCATATAGAGAATTCATTTAGTGAATGCCAATATCATTCATTGTAAAATCATTAATCGACATTCGGTATTCTGGAAACGTTTTTCACCTTTTTTTTAGTTGTGTTGTTTGAACAAACCTCCAACCAAAAAAATCAAAAAACATTTTCAAATTCAATTATTTCTAATCTAATCAACAACCAAAAATCTATTATTATGGTTAACGCCACGCCCACGTATCTAGGCTCCGCCTACCGACACACTCACTTAATGGACAACTAATCGAATGTTATTTTTGTTGGGCACATTTTTTATTTATTTACTGTTTATTTATGTTATATTTTGGTTAGTGTGATCCAACAATTCGATTTCATTTTTGGAATATAAATGAGCAAAAAAAATTCTGTTTTTGTTGAAAAAAGTTCCATAAAGAATCCAAAACTCAACACAGATTGACCAATGCTCCAAAAAAAGAATCCAAATAAGAATCCAAAGTGAGAATCCAAAAAAGAATCTTTGAATCCAAACAAATCGTTTACGATGATGATGATCGTCTGAATTTATGTAAAAGTTTTTTAATGCTATATTCGATGACATAAACCAGTAACCAGTAATGATTATGATGATTTGATGTTTGAAAATCACCGTATAAAAATCTTTTCATAATGGTCTTTGAGTTTTTTTTCATTTTTTGGCAATATCATTTCCATAAGATTGATTTATCCAAATTTTTAAACTTTTTTTGGTTCCAGAAAACCAAAAAAACAACAAAAAATATGTTTTATTTTTTGGATATTGTTTAGTGTAATACAGCAAATAGTAAATAATTTATTAGAGATTCTAGACAGTTGAATTTTTTGGGGAATAACTTTGGATTCAAATTTTGCTGGTTGTTGTTGTTCTGGTTTAATGGCGATCATTTTTTTGTTCCAAAAGCTCGTTTCAAGCCAGCCATTATTCTTTTTGGTTGGTTTTATTGATTCTTGCTTGGTGATCATCCATTGGATTCTTGTCTTTCTTTCTCTGGTACAGAGAATATTCTCCAAGAATCCAAGAATCCATTAAATGGTTAATATTCATAAAATTTGATTAAAACAACAATAATAATCGTTTTGGGGTTGTCATTGGGAACAAGACTCTTACAATAAAACAAAAATTAACAAATAATTATCAAAGTTTATGAAAATATGCTTGATTTCTATGGTTTCTGCTGGAACATTATCCACCAAAAAAATTGGATCTCTAATTGTTTTTTTCTGGTGTGTATGAGACAAGAATTTTTGATGATAATTTTTTTGGACACAAACTTAATTGTAGAAATATAGCAAATGAATTATCATAAGCTTTGATTTGTTCTGGACACACACCAAAAAAAATTATCATCAAACATAATTAAGATATTTTTCATATATACCAGAATGGTTTGGTACACGTATTCCGTTAATTACGGTTTACTGTTTTAATTATTCTCTCTTCAAGGATCGAATTAATGTGTAAACTTTTCTTATGGTTATTTATGAAATTTTTGGAATCCATTTTTTCGGGTCTTTTCATAAAATCTGTGACAAGAAAAAGAATAAAAATATAGAAATTAGAACAAGAAAAAACAATGGAAAATGGCTATAATTTGTAATAATTTTGTTTGAAACAGCATGCTAACAGCAATTATCATTTACGTGTTTTGTTGTTGTTGTTTTGTTGTTGACCAGAAGGTCCAGAAAATGATTTGATTTCTCACACCAAACTTATAGTTGTTGATTGACGAACAAAAAAAGAGCAATCAACCAACCAAATAAAAACAGGATGAATGAATCAATTTGAACGAGAACATAGTACAACAAATTTTCGAACACAATTATCATTAGTGTGATGTTGTGTTGTTGTTGGTGTGTTGGGCAATGATGATGATTGTTTGTTTGTTTCTGGAACAAGACTAACTTATGTCTGTTATTCTTCCAATATCCAACACTCCGGGGGGATTCTCTCGGATTCTCCATTCGCTCTCCATGTAAGTGAGTGAGCGAGCTTTTTTGGTCGGTGAGTGTTGGTTGTCCGGTTGTAATTGTTCAATTGATTCTCACTCTCTAAGTCTCGCACACAATCAAAATGAAATGATCTTTTCAATTATCACTTTACTGTTCCATTCATTCACACTAATGGAATACACACAATAATATTATATCATTCACTACCAAACAACAACATTTTTTTTAGATGCTTTTTTGGAAATTTCTCTTGTTTTCTGAGTAAATTGTATCGATATATTTTACCTCGTTAATTTTCCTTATTTTTTCTTCTTCTTCAATAATAATAATCGTAGTGAGAAAATGGCTATACCCGAACCATATAATCATCATTTACTAACACAAAATTTGTAGGCCGCCGTCCTGAATTCTTTTTTGTTTTTTTTCTGTTATTTTGATTGTTTCAAATTGATCACAACACTTGAAACAATCAGCCCCCATATAGAAAGAATACAAAGCCACTCCCCCATTTTGATGATGCAATCTTGATGTTGTTTGGCAGGATGTTCATAATGGCCATTATCGAGTGTGTTTGTGTATGTCTTGATGTGTCTGTATATGTGATAATATACTTATTGATGAAATAATCGACATGAGAATGTTTGATTCTGGATGTTTTTTTGCTGTTTTTGGTTATTTCTTCTTTAGTTGTTGAGAGCCAATAAACACGTTTCGCAATTTAGAATCGCCATAGAAGAAAAAATAATAATTGAGAATCCAGGAAAAAAATTCTAGAATATTTTTTCTTCTTCTAAGAATCCAAAAAAATAGAATCCGGATCTTTGGAGTATGAGCATTGGTGTGTTATATAATATTGCATTATGGATTCTTCAATGTTTGATTGTTGGTTGGTTGGTTGTTTCCAACACAACGAATTGTAATTGATTCTATTTATTTTTGGTTGTTTTTGGCCAGTATTTTTGGTTTGTTAGCTTTGATTTTTTTTGCAGAATCCAAGTGTGCTCACACACAGACAGACACACGGTTCAAGTGATTCTTCCTAAAGTTCTTGAATCAAAAAAATATAAAAAATTCTAGCGAATAAATTATTATTTAATAACAATAATATCTTGTTGTTTAGTTAAATATTTACTTACTTGTTCTCTCATACTGGATTCAGGATTCTCTCTTATTGTCTTCCTATAAAAAATTATGGAATCACTTTAATGCATTCAATCATAACAATTTTGCAAAATAAGATTTGTATTTGTCTGTGTCTGTCTGGTGTTTTTGGTGAATTAATGTTATTCACTCAACCAAAGAATCCAGAATCCAGAATTGTTCATTTTTTTAGTTGTTTTCTTTACTTATAATCTTGAGGGCAAAGAATTCTGGCTGACTGGACACACAGAGCCAGCCTTACTGGTCAAACGTGTTGAATTATGGTTTATTATTTTTGAATCTTTGTGTTTTTCTCTGTGTTTGGTTCCTGTTTTGGTTGAAGTGTCAAAAACAAATCGTTCCGGAACAAAAAAAATATTTTTGAGAATTGCACCAAATTGAAAATTGGCTTTTAAACATGCAGACAGACACCCAAAAAACAACACACAGAGACAATTCGGTTTTTTTGTTCTGAACGCCAACAAAATCACACTTGCAAATATTTGAATTAATTGATTGTTTATAGCAATTTTTTTCTGGTTGCCGTCAATTTACAAAATCAGAAAAAAAGGTGTGGATTCAATTATCTTGGGTTGGATCCAATATTCCGGATTCACACCGAGAGAGAGACAGAAGATACCACACCAGGATATAATGATTACAAATGATGATTAACAATTAATTTAATGATGATATTGATTTTGTTGTTGCTTGTCAAAATTGCAAAATCATTCAATTTTCATTAATCGAAGTTTACATTTTCAGAGACATATTCACCATGTTTGGGAAGTTTTTCAGTCATCCGATCTCGTTTTCTTTTAGATTTAATCAAACAAAATACAGCTTCATCAGACAGAGAGAGAGATCTGATCTGGTTTATTTTGTTCGAATGATGAATTTTTTATGAAAATGTCTTGTTTTTTTGGGGGCTTGCTTTTTTTTTTAAAAAAAGCAGAAAATCAAACCAACCAAAACTGAACGGATTAATTAATGCAACTAGCTTTCCTGTTCTCTTTAAGGGTTGAATCATCATTTTCATCCTAAAATAAATAAATAAAAATGATGAAAATTTGATTGAAAATTGATAGAAAAAAATTATCTCGTTGAAATATTTTTTTCTTCTTCTTTTTAGGGTAAAAAAGCTTTTAAAATAATTAAATATTTGATGATTTATACCATTATTACTATGACGATGATGATGATCAAATGGCAGATGACATCCAAATTTGATCTGGTCGAATTCGTTACTAAAAATAGTTCGAATTTTTAATTCGAATTTTTTCTGTCGAATCTTTTTTTTCGAAAAAAATTTGAATCACTAAGAAATCAATTTTTGATTATTAAAAATTTAAAAAACAAAAACATTCGAAATAAAAAAAACAGAAAAATCGAATGTTTTTTTTCAATGGACAACTAACAACATCTAGTGTGAAAATATTACACTAAATCCAAAACAACACGTTATTTATGAATAGGAATTGTTTTACAACGAGACACATGTGTTTTTTGGTTTGAAAAACAAAAATTTTCTTGATACTTCATTGTCGAATTTTTTAATTTCTTGTGTTTTGTGTGATTAAAAAAACTTAGTGATTTAACGAAAATGTCCACCGAAGAATGCAAGAATGCATCATTGGATAAATTATTGAAATCCATTAAGAATATGCATGCAACAAACAACAACAACACCAGCCGAAACATATCAAATATATGCTGCTTTTATCTAGATAAATTATTGGTTTGGAATGAAGATGAACAATGTTTGTATGCTTGCCATTTGGATGATCAATACAACATCTCTAACATTCAGGTAAATCCATTTCGAATCCATAGAAAAAATTATTCTATTTTAGAATCTTATTTGAATCCAAAATTCCAAACAAAAATCCGTTTAAGTCACTCAAATGAAAAACCCGGATCAAACGGGTTAAAAAAGCTAGAATCCTAATTAATTTCAATAAGAATTTATTGTGGTCATTTTTTTCTGGCGATGCTATTATTCGTCTTGGTTTTGTTAGAGCCAATATAAAACAAGCCTGTAATTTGCATTAGAATTGCAATGATAATGAATTATAATAAGAATTTGTAATTCATTGTAATAAAATTGCATTGATGATAATGGTGATGGTGGTGGTGATGATGGTTGCCATCATGATCATCATCATGATGATCATAATGGATCATATTCTCAAATATCAAAGCAATTAGCATGTCTCTTTCTCTCTAATTCTGCCAATGTTGTCTATTATCATCAATGGATACAAAATGAATTATATTATTCATTTTGGATTGCTTAGAAAATGAATTTCGATGTAATAGTTGATTATGAATGGACTCGACCAAACAAAATGTCGTTTGACAAATAACAACAACATCCACATAACAAACTATATTTTTATGTGATTGCCATTTTTTTTGCTCGTCGAATTTTTAATGCATTTCGGAATTGGCATTCTATAGTTTTTGTTTTGTTTGCTTGGTTTAGCTCATTCAGACCATTTTCCATTCATTTTCATTATGATTATATTATTATTATTTTAATAATTGATTTCGCATCACCCAGCTCGCACACCAAATGAGACGACCAAAAAATGAACATGTTCGGTCCATTGGCACACAAGCCAATGTTCTAAATGAGCGTGTCCAAGGTCCAGCACACAAGCCAGCACCAAAACCAGAGCTTTTTAACAATGCAAATTTAGATTGCGAGCCAACGAGCGAATACATTTCGACCCAACAACCAGAACTAAAAATCCAAAAAAGAAGAAGATATGCTCTATAATTAATCAATAATTTATTATTAACTTTTTAACGCTATTTCTTTCTCTCTAGCACACTAATTTCTAGTTGGTTAATTACGCAATAGCAAAGAGCGAACCATTTTGGAACGTTATTCGGGACCATAAACCCGTTGTCAGTTGTCCCCAACAACTAATTATAGTTAACATTTTAAATTATCATCAAATATTCGAACGAAATAGTAAAATTCTAGAATGTTCTATTGCTCAAAAAAACATCCAAAAAAGGCAATGGAATCATAATTAACATTCGAAACAAACAAAAAAAAAAAACATTTCGAATCAATTTTTGATCACGTCATTTATGAACAGCTCATAATTCAAAATGGCGTAGTGGGCAAATTAGCACTACAAATTTCTGGTTATATTGTTTTTTTTCACTATTTATCTATAATGGCGTTTATTATATTTAATCAATATGTTTGCATAAGAACTTTTTTGCTATGCCATTATGATTAGTGCTAATTTAATGTTCCATTTTGGATCGTTCCAAAAAAGAAAAAAGAATTCTTGATATAATTCGATTCAATTCGAATTTTTTTTCGTGTGTGTTTGGTTGGTTGGTTGGCTGGCAATTTGCGTGAAAATCATCATCAACAATCATTCGAATCGAATGTCATTTGATATTAAGCAGCCATATTGTGTTGAGTGACACACACACTTTGGCTGGTTTTAATGTCCAAGAGTTCTAAAAAAAAACATTCGAAAAAATCGATCGAATCTTTTTTTCCTCTTCTATTTGAAAAGAATTTCTGTTATAGAAAAGCTAGTCTCACTCACATTCAGTTCAATATTTGCTTTTGATTTATTGGAACGTTTGGTGCATTTATTTGTCTATTTGCATAGTTGCTTTTGTTTTCTATTTGTGCTCTCTCTTTGGATTCGATTTCGAACGAAAACAAAAAAAAAAATTCATTCGAAATGGAACCGCGATGTGTGAGACTTTGCAAAACAACAAAAAAAAATTTCTTCGTTTTTTCTTTCTGAAATTAATGGCTATAATAATGGCTGATTTTAATAGCGATTTTTTTATATATTCGTTCGTTTTTGCGTTCGATTCCGATTTCATTCGAATTAAAACACATTCACAATGTTTGTGTATGGATGAACCTCGTTAATTTTCCGATGTTATCCAAACAGTCTCCCCCTCTCTATTCGTTTGTTGTTGTTGTTTTTATTGATTCGAGGTCGGTTGCCAATTAGTTAGCCAACGAAAAAAATTTTAATGTTTGTGCAAGGCTGGCTAAATTTATAGTCAATTAATTTCTTAGCGATCCACAATTGAAGATTCAACCCTTTTTTGCAATTGTTTTGTTTGTAAATCGATAATTATTTGACTTATTTTAATTTTGTTTTATTTATTTAATTATTTTTTTCTAGATTGTAACCCTATCTGTTCGTCCATGTTTTACAATAAACCAATTATCATTAAATGCATTATCGTTTGATGGTGCATTGATGAATGATTTTCGATGTAAAACTGGTAATGGTGGTTATCTGGCTCTGTATGGACAAACTGGATTAATGATCGTTGAATTACCTCGAACATGGCCAACAACAACAACTGTTTCAAACAACAAACAAAATTCTAATAAAATATTGGTTATGTAAGTAACAAAAAAATGGAAGAAAATTAAACAGAACAAGCAAGAATTTCAAAAAAATAACCATAATTTTTTGGTTGATAAATAATTAATCAAATCAATCACAAATTCTAAACGAAACCACCAAAACAGCACAACAACAAAATATTTTTATGGCAATGATCGTCCATTGTTTTATTATTTATTATTTGTTGATTTGATTTGATTTTTGGTTGATTCCTGGATACAAGAATCCTGGTCCAGAATCCATAATAATAATGGATTGTGATGGATATATCGCTGTGATGATGATCAAAGTATAAATATAGATTCGCTCAACATGATTTTGGATTTTTATGAGACACACACAAACACACACACTAGGTGATTATCGAACAGAAAATGTCTGTCTCGATAATATAATATTTAATGTCTTCGATAATGTTCATATGCTTTTATCGTAATTATTATTGTGTGTGGTGGTGTGCGATTATTATTATTGGCTGCCCACCGTTTTGCACCATTTGTTCTCCGTGGATTCAAAATTAGTTCGAAAAAAGAATCCTAAAATATCCATAAGAATCCAAAAGTAGAATTTTTGTTTTGAAATTTTAATTTTAAAATCTTTTAAAAAACTGATTAATTGATTTTGTTTGTGTGTTACAGGTCGTATGTCTTGGCTCAACGAATGTTTCTATGCAACAGCCATCTTAAGATTGAATGTTTACGTTGGCATCCAGTATCAAGGAGACATTTGTTAATATTAACCAATGATAATTATATTAGATTGTTTGATGTGCAACAACAATATGAAGCAATCAATACTATTTGTTTGAATATTCGTAATTCACCGAATACATATTTTCAAAGTTGTTCGTATCAGGAATCGTTGGGTGAAAATGTTGTTGCATTTGATTTTGGACCTTCATTAGCACAATACAAACAACAACAACTGGAACCAAATGAATCACTTGCTGAACAGTTGAATGTTGTACATCAAATATATGTGTTAAAAGAGAATGGTGATATATTGTTGATTTATTTGAATATGAATGATCTTAGCATGCCGTGTCGCACGTATGGACCATTGAAGATGATGCCAGCTGCTGAAGATAATTATGGTTCAGATGCTTGTAGCATTATTTGCTTGGATTGTGTTCCACCAATCATTGTAATTGGCACTAATTCAGGATTGTTATATCATTGCATTGCCATTGAAAATGATAACGATGATGATGAACAACATACAAACGATAATAATGATCAACAAGAACAATCTTATCGTTTACAAATTGGACCAAATGGAACGCATTTTGTAATGCCAGAAATGGTACTTTATGTATTGGAAATTGTTCAATTAACATTCCCGTTAGGTTCATATCAAGAAAACAAAAAACAACAACAAAATGATATCGAGCTTAACACGCCAATGAATTTGGTGATCGATATAAAAGATCCAAAACGTTATTTTTGTATTCATTGGTTTGGTGTTCATGTGATACAGGTCTCATTCTATAAGCAATTGATTGAAGCAAATTGTAACGAATATAATGATGATAAATGTATTGTTGAATATTTGATATGCACACGTCCAACCATACAACAATCTGATTCTACAAGCACATTTCCGATTGGAATGTCACTGGCTATGAATTATGGTTTCACTTCTGTTACCATCTTGTTGAATGATGGACAATTGATACATAAACGATTGTCGAATGTTGTGTTGATGATGCAGCATCAAGATGATGATAATGAGGATTCGGCTTTAAAAATGCTTTCCGATGATTGGTTTAAGCTAACCGAAACATCACCAAATAAATCACAAAACAGTTCGTCGCAAAACAAATCATCACCCGTTCGTCAATCAAACTTTCCACAACACATCCAAAAAATATTAAGCAAAGAAAGCAGTTTGCCATTGATCAAATCTTCTAAACCAAAAAACGGTGTGGTCGGCGTGGCTGAATTGGAAATGTTGATAAATTCTATTGATATTTTAAGGAAAGAATATTTGGATAAATATTCGTTGGCTGCCAAAGCTATTGAAAAAAGAAAATTGGCACTAAATGCTGATCTGCAATTTCAGGTTTGTGAAATTATAAAATTCAAATATAAACTAACTGTAATTTGTTCTATAACAGCAAAACGAAATCACCAAACTTAAAACGGAAAAAGATTCGTTATTGAAATCATTGGTTGAAATTAACAAAAAATATGAAAAAGCTCGCAACATGGCCAATGAATTAATGAATCGATTAGAGCGAAGCATTATCATCCTACAAAAACAACGTCCTAATTTATCTGATGCAGAATTGAAACTAAATCAAGATTTGAATAAAGATTTAAATAAAATTGAATCGTATAAAGAACAATTCGAACAAATCAAACGTAAACAACAATATCAACAACAACAATTGCAACAAAATACGATTGATGATATGGTTATGGATCGCGCTTATAGCAATCGGGTTTTGTCAATCGACAATCCTCATATGAAACATATTAAACCAATTTTGGCCAATCAGCAAGTATCCCAGTTTGATTCGTTGATAATGCTCTCTAACCCTTTTTTTCATTCCTACAGAGGAAATCAAATCGCAGAATTAATGGCAATTCTCACCAAATTACAAAAAACATTTTCCTAAAATTGAAACCAACCAACCAATTGGATTCCATTTGAATCCTATTATAATCCTATTCAGCCAAATTTCTTTTTTAAAAATCTAATGATAAAATAAAATGATTGATCAAATGATCCAATGATACCAAGATAAATTTTAAAATGATTTATGTCAACTATTATGAGTGGTAATCTTTTAAAATGGGTTAGAAGAGGAATTCTATAGAACCCGTGCTGCCATCTATGAAATGAATAAGGAATTAATTTAAAACAATTTTTGTTCGGAGCCAAAATCACCTCAATGCTCTATGACCTCTAATACCTGTATGAAGTTTTTATCTTTGGTTTAGTGAAAAAAGGTCATAAACTACGAACTCAGGTATGTGTTCGTATTGCACCATTTTTTCACAGAAAATAATTTTAGACAACAAAATATTTAATTTTTTAAAACATGTTTTTATTATGATTTTAAAATATTATAATGATTTACAATGTAAATAATGGGTTAATTATGGCATGGTTGGGTGATTATGTGATGACTTAGATGATTAAGATCAGTGATGGTTCGGTGATGTTTTTAGTTGACTTCTTCAACAACTGGTCCATCGTTTTGGTTGTAACCATTTTGGAATCCATTTGGATAAGCATTCGATCCGCATGATCCATTTTGTTGTTGTCCGGATTGATATAATTTGGTCATGATCGGTCGGCAAATATTTTCCAATTCTTTTTGTCGATGTTCGAATTCTTCTTTATCAGCGAGTTGATTGTTATCCAGCCAGCTTAACGTTTCACTGACCTTGTCCAACACTTTTCTTCGATCATCTTCAGATAATTTTTGTTTGACTTGTTCTTCTTCAACTGTCGATTTGATCTGGTAGGCATATGCTTCCAAAGCATTCTTAGCAGAAACGCGTTGTCGTTGTTTTTCATCTTCATCTCGATATTGCTCAGCTTCTCTGACCATTCGTTCGATGTCATCTTTGGACAATCTTCCCTTATCATTCGTAATTGTGATTTTGTTTTGTTTTCCGGTGCTTTTGTCCACAGCGGAAACATTCAATATTCCATTGGCATCGACATCGAATGTAACTTCGATCTGTGGGACACCTCGTGGTGCAGGTGGAATACCAGTCAAATCGAATCTGCCCAATTGGTTGTTGTCCTTGGTCATTGCTCGTTCACCTTCGAACACTTGAATGGTGACGGCTGGTTGGTTGTCAGCATATGTGGTGAATGTTTGTGTTTGTCTAGTTGGTATGGTGGTGTTACGTTTGATGAGTGTGGTCATCACACCACCAGCAGTTTCTATACCCATGGACAACGGGGCCACATCCAACAACAGCAAATCTTTAACATTGTTCGATTGGTCACCAGTCAAAATAGCAGCCTGTACAGCTGCCCCATATGCCACGGCTTCATCCGGGTTGATTGATTTGTTCAATTCTTTTCCATTGAAATAGTCTGACAACAATTTCTGGATTTTAGGAATTCGAGTCGAACCGCCAACCAAAACAATTTCATCGATCTTTGATTTGTCCAATTTGGCATCGTTCAATGCTTTGTCGACTGGTTGTAGTGTTTGTCTGAACAAATCAGCACACAATTCTTCGAATCTAGCCCGGGTGATGGTGCTGTAGAAATCGATTCCTTCATGCAACGAATCAATTTCAATTGATGTTTGCGTTGATGAAGACAATGTTCGTTTGGCTCGTTCACAAGCTGTTCGCAGTCTTCTCAATGCTCGTTTATTTCCCATCAAATCTTTGCCATGTTTTCGTTTGAATTCTTGTACGAAATGATTCACCAAACGATTATCGAAATCTTCACCACCCAAGTGTGTATCACCGGCAGTTGATTTCACTTCAAATATTCCATTATCAATTGTCAAAACTGAAACATCGAATGTTCCACCACCCAAATCGAATATCAAGACATTTCGTTCTCCATTGGTCTTCTTGTCCAATCCATAAGCAATGGCTGCGGCAGTTGGTTCGTTAATAATTCTCAGCACATTCAAACCAGCAATCACGCCAGCATCTTTGGTAGCTTGTCGTTGGCTATCGTTGAAATAAGCTGGCACAGTGATAACAGCATCGGTCACCTTTTGTCCCAAATATGCTTCAGCTGTTTCTTTCATTTTGGTGAGCACCATTGCAGAAATCTCTTCAGGCCAAAAACGTTTTCGTTCACCTTTAAATTCGACATCGATCTTTGGTTTTCCGGATTCTTGCACCACTTTGAATGGCCAATGTTTCATGTCCGATTGAACAGATGGTTCATCGAATCGTCGACCAATTAATCGTTTGGC
>JAOWBP010038599.1:0-21038 GCA_028571105.1 Tragopan temminckii
GTCAGGCAAGAGATTGTGTAAATTACAGGAACAGGGAAAATAAATAAAATCATACAGCATTTTGGTTTTTTTTTTTTTTTTTTTTGAGTTGTGACTCAGGTGAGCTGACAACTCTGTAGATCCTAAACAAATTATCCTCTCTTCAGGGAAAGGATTTGTTAGATAGCGTAGTGTGTTCCATTAGGGAAATAAAAAATAAAAGGATGTAGCTGAGACTTATTTGGAGTCCCACATAAAAAGTGATGAGTAAACCCCAGTGGTGTCCTGCCTTTGGCTGGAAACATTACTGTCCCTAAGCCTTGGAGCTTGCCGCAGCTCTCCTTGTTCAGAGCACTATCTTTGCTAGTAAAGTCCCGTTGTTCAAGCTATCAAGAAGGGGAACGGCTTTAGGGAGCACTCCCAAGCCCTCAGCTGTTGTTCATGGAACTAACAGTAATCTCAACCAAGGGTAAGGGCTTGGGAAACATTTTAGTCAGTAAATTACTTTACTTGTCACAGGTTCAGCTGGATGAGCTTGTACAGTCAGAGGTTCACTGCTAAAGCTCTTGTGTGTCTAAAAGAAGAAGGGCTACTACAAAATGTTGCATTTCACCAGTAAGCCTGGAGAACTCTCATTTTTTAGCCATAGTTTGTTTTCTGCTTGTTGGAAACATCTGAGATACTGATGTGAATCCCTTCTTTTTGGATGCCCTGTGTGTTAATGTTCTGTGTTGGTATGTTTGTCTTATAAGACATATCTAATACATTGCAATTCAATCCTGTGATCTGAAACTCTGCAAGTTTTTCCATTGCTAGTAGAGAAGAATTCTAATTACATCTTAGTTGACAACTTTGTTAAGGAATGGCTGATGCGAACCCATTCCTGTTCTAAATAGGCATTTTGGCTCTGAAAGGATGACAGATAGAAAAGATAGTTTTGTCACTGAAGTGCAACAGCATGTTTATTTTCATTGGCTTCCTTAACAGTGAGAGGCTTCCTTTCTCTCTACTACTCCCTGCTATTACTTCATATATTTTCTTGCACCTGGGTGTTGCTAAATGCTGATCAGATTTCATTAGCAAAGCAGAGAGCTGCACAGGACAAAGCTGGAGCCTCAGGTTTTGACATGCATTGCCAAATCACTCCCCCTAAGTACTCCTTTCCTTGAGGAGTGCATTGTAGAATAGCAAGAGGAACTTACTGTACATTGCTGTCAGAACTATTTATATAAATGAAGTATTCTTAACACAACTGTTTCCAGAGATGCCAGTGATGTATTCTATTTTTATGCTGCTTTAGGTAACTTAAGTTCACTGCTGAAGTCATGTATATGTGGGCACGCAGTCAAATTCAAGGTCAAGAAAAACAAACGTAACGTTGAGCTTAGTGGCACTGACTAGCTAAGTCACACCTGGCCCCTGACAGGCATTATTACATACTAGAACGTTTTCGTTATGCAAACAAATCTGTTGTCTAATCACAAAGGTTTTGGTTTTCCTGTCCTACACAGGGTTGTGTTGCTCTCAAGTGAGTGTTCCATGTAGAGCTCGTGGAAATGAACAGGTGGTTTAAATTAAAACGTTACTTAGCAAATGCTTTCCGAATGGATTCCTGCACACTTCAAATTGCTCATTGCTGAATACTGGACATGCTGGCATTTAGGAAAAATGGGGGGGAGGGAGGGAGGAAGAAAAAAAAACTATAACAGTATTGAGGATCGACTAGTACCTGCTTTTCATTCTGGAATTGAAGTTAGCGTGCCTACACTTCCTTTTTTTAAGTAGAAAACTACTTTTGATGTGACATGAATAAGAATAAAAGTGGGAGCAGTTTAAAACTGGTCTCTTTTTCCCATTGAACTCCTCCCAACGAGAGCTAGAGAAAGCTTGTCATATGTGCTTTGGAAAGGTCAGGGTGTTGTGGGTCACAAGGATTGAAAAACACAGTATTTTAGCACATTCTTTCCTGGATTAGTGTTACCAAAAAAGAAACGCAACTAAAAAGTTGGTAATTGAACTTGAATACTGGAGGCCATCACTATCTAACATCAGCACATCTCTCCTTCATGCTCTTTCAACTTTGGTGATATCCAACATTTAATTTCTTAATGCTACTAACACGGGTGACAAATACTGAACTCTCATTAATCTTACTGTATAAGTACAGGATGTATTCAGGGTGCCAAAAAGGCTACGTGGGGAGCCCGTACTGGAGAGGGTGCCCCAGCCTTCCAGGTTCTGTAATTGTTCCTTTGTTTCTGCTGCTCGGCCTCTGAAGTTTGGAGCACAAAGGGATTTCTCCAATGACAGAATACAACCAATGTGTTCTTTTTAAGGAAGCGTCTCTCAGAGCTGCTGTTGAAGTCTAGGGAATTGAACCAGGTGGAAAAAGAATTAAATCTAAGAAACGCTCAGTAATGCGACTTTTTTGCATTTTGCTTGGATTCTTCTTTATTGTTATTACCACCAAGTGTGTTGCCTTACCTGTCTGCACTGTACAGGAGGAACGTGAATCTGAATTGCATTCAGCATCTTTATAGATGTTGGAAAAAAGCCAAATGAATCTATTTATCACATGTGCAGAGCTGGAATAAAATGAAAATTCAGAATCCATCAGGACAGCCATTCCTGTGATAGAAAAACAGATAAATGCAGTAGTTTCAAATTCTTTTGGCAGTTATCTGAATGGATAAAATGGTACGTGTTGTTACTTGTCTCTTAAATACAGCGTGCAAGTAATTGTAGGAATTGCTACTTGTAAACCACCATCCTTACCAGCTGGGGGAGAAAGTGCACATTTGTGAGCTGCTTTTAGCTTTTTGTTAGGTGGTGCAATAGATCTATTGACAAACAAGAACTAAAGGGAGATCAAGCAAGGAGACAGTGCAAGTATGTATATAGCAAAAAGCAGTTTTTTAAAGCAACATCATAGATAGTGAAGTTGTAGAAACAATATGCACGTCTTTGTTCAGGAATTTAAAAACAACACGCTCAATTGAAACACTGCAGAGTCTCAGTTACAGTCCATATTTAATATTAAATTTAAATTCCTGGCACAAGTTGTCACTGAAGCTCCCCCCTCTCCTCCACACCTGTTTTGGTTTTTTTGCTCTAGATTTATGGCACACGACATGGTGGATCTGTGCTGGAAGCTGTCTGTCTGCTTTTTCTGCTATCAAGTTGTCTCAGGAAGAGTTAAGGAGAAGGCACGTTACGTGGCTGCTGTGTACGAACATGAGTCCATCCTGAGTCCTAACCCAACAGCCCTCATTGATCGACAGTCTGCGCTGGAACTCATGGGCAGAAACCTGGACATCTATGACCAGCAAGTAGCGGCTGCTGCAAGACAGGTAGTGGCTTAGCTGCAGTTGCATCTGTCCTATGTATATATACAGTAAGTGCTATTTGAGGATAATCTTTCACATTTGTGTTCCCAGGCAACTACAGCCATATTTATATACATAAGTATGGTCTGTTTTTTCAGACATTCTGATCTGCCAGCAGCTCTGAAAAAAATCAAGCCCATTAGCAGCTTGTCTGACTTGAGTTATTCCAAGCTTGGAAAAACGTACCTATAGTTATTTAGTATAGGGAAATTAATTTTCTATTTTAATCTGGATACCCAGCTCCTTTCTGTTTTCTTCAATGAAATGTTTTTATTAAAAGATTGTTTTCTGTCTTTGGCTTTGGTTTTATTCCAGCACTCTCAATGGAAATTCCTCTATGTTTCTAAACACCAAAGTTTAATGCCTTGGAAATGAATGTTCCACCATTAACAGCTTTGTGGAAGTAAAGTTTTCCATTCCTTTCCCTTTCCCTCTGTGGGCTGGTACTCAGTCTAAATATATTCCGAGGAGAAAGAGTGGTATTTCTGGCAGTTCTTATGCACAGCCTCCTTTCCTTTGCTCCTGAAGAAGTCTCAGTGTGGTTCTAGCCCAGAAGAAATAGTCTCTACTGTCCCTGTGCAAAGAAGTGACTTGCAAGGTACACAAGTTATACAAATCTTATTTTTTTTGGAACAGAACAACTACCATTTTTGCATAACTTCAGAATGTGGAATTTTTTGCTTTTGTTTGAGAAATTCAGGTTATGAGGCCTTGCAGTCCAGAAACACGATAGCTATTTTAATGCAGTACTGAATCTGAGATAACATAAATAATCCCAAAGCAGTAGCAAAGATAGCATGTTTGAACTGACTTCTGAGAAGTTGTGGGGATGTGAGTGACTGATGGTCTGTCTGATTTAAAAGGAATTAATATTTTTTAATAAGAACAGCTGTCCCATAATTTTATGCAGTGCCAGCTTAGACCTGTGATGGATGCATGGCTGCTAAAGCTTTTACTGCTTCCACAGTCAAACTGTTTCTGAAAACTACTGCCAGGACCCTCTCCAGCCCTATGTACCTAACCAAGGTATATAGGCTATGCTCAAGTTGTGCTGCACCTTTGATACAATTGCTATATATTTGATGCAGATACTGCACCTCTGATAGACTTCATCCAGAAAAGGTGTAGTTCTGAAAACAAGTCTTTAACCTGAATGATAATATTCTCGTGACTCATGTAAAAGGAAACTATTTCTGGTAAGAATTTAGATGAAGTTTGCTCATATTTGCATTCCCCTAAAATAACACCAAATCAGTTATTTCTCAAGGTAAAGTTAGCAGTCAGGTTAAATGAGTTTGTTTGTTCTTCAAAGAGTTACACCTACTATGTTTGTTAAAGAAAGGATGTTTTCAAACAACATTCAAATCAAAACCTACTTGAATTATCTTAATTTTCCTTAGCTCTCTTTAGCCAAAATATTGCTTTTTTTTTTTTCATTTCATACTTAGGTTGGTTTTGCTATTCCTACAAAACATGCCTTTGTTTTACACACAGGGGGCACAGATCATTGTTTTTCCTGAAGATGGAATCCATGGCTTCAACTTCACAAGAAGATCAATTTATCCTTACTTAGACTTTGTTCCACATTCCGACTCTGTGAAGTGGAACCCATGCAGAGAGAAGTATTTGTTCAGTGACACAGAGGTAAATATAGGAACATTTTCTGTAGAGAAGTGGAATATCTAAAAGCTACCTTTGTGCTCCAAGTGCACAAATCTAGTTTTGCTTAGGGAATTAAAAATGAACTGTAACAACTCCTAGTCACCAGATTGTTTTAACGCACTCTGTTTATGCTGGTTTCATTCTTAGAAAACTTCGGATAGATACATGGAAGAAGTTCAGCTTGTTTATGAGTCTTACGGGCTTTTAAACTCCCTCTCCCCAACCTATGAAATGGCACTCTAATAAGATACATCACTAGTAGTTTGGGATTTTGACTATTGTTTTAATAAAACAATATTGTACTATTGGCATTTCTCAAACCTCCTTGTTACTCTGTTTTGATAGTCCAAACATTCTGTGGACGTAATGACTTCAGAACATTCTGACTCGTTTAACTGTGTATGAATTGATTTGCTCAAGAAATAGGAAAGGACCTGCAACAGTGTAATAAGAGTCACAGTTCTACATAGATGGTGTGTAGTTACGGAGGAGATGATCTGCAAATTGCAAAAATAGTATTTTCATCTACTTTTCTGGACCTAATGTTAAAGTAACTCTGCCATGCTTAGAGATACAAGCTACTTATTCCAGTAATGTTACAGTAATCAATTCACTGAAACTAAGTAATTATGTATGTGCCCACTAAGATAGCAGAGTTTGGGTTTAAACAATACAGTGGTAAGTTCTGACCTACTTTGGCCTGTTGATCGTTATTACTGATATCATACACAAGCAAGCAAAAATTTAGTTTGACATTCAGATCCTATACTCGGTTTGCAATACTGGAAGGCTTTGGTTTTTGTTACAGTTAACCAGGGTTCAGTACCCCTTGCTAATGCACATTCTCATTTCAGCATAACTGCAGAAAATCACATCGAAAATGTTCTGAAGCTGTAATTTTCTATAAACACATAGCTTTAGACAACAATGGTAGCCCACCATTATGTGAAAAGCTATTAAAAAATATCTGCACAGTCTGAGTGAAGGTGGCTGATAGATCTGGATGGTACAGTGCTATGGAGAGAAATCCCAAGTGCTCTGGGCCTCAGAAGCCAGTAAACTGTTGTTCCTGAGCGATACACTCACCTTCTCAGCAACACTATGTAGTGTAGGGGTGAACCTTAGGAAAATGGTTTAAGTTCTAAGGAGTTGTTTGTACTTGTTCAGATTTAGCTTCAAATAGCTGCACTGTGGTGCATCAGGCCAGGCAGTCATACCTTCAAAGAAAATAAACGGCAGTTAATATACAGCTTTCTCTGGGCTGGAAGAAGCATGCCAACAGTACAGCCTGCAATGTTCAGTATTTCTTTTCTGCAACTAAGCAAAAAGCGTTTACATCTCTGCTTCTGTGAGTTGTAGTTAGTAATTTTTTAAAAATAAGTTTATAATAAAAATTCTAAAGTAGTTGCAGGAACAAACTGCCGCAGGTGCAAATAATCAGTATCAGAAATTTGCTTTCCAAAGCTGCACACAAATCAGCTACACTGTCTGCTCAAGGGTTTCAGTTGTCTTATGGTGTTTTAAAACCACTGATGTTTCAAGCAATGGTCAGAAGCTACTGAAAATTAAAGCCCTTGAAGTGGTGAGACTTACGTATTTACTTACTTTGCAGGAAATAAAAATTAGATAATTTTTTAAGGCCATTCTGTAATTGGTATCTGAAGTACTTTTTGGTCTAGAAAACAATGATTTCCAATATCTTTCATCATAAAGACGTCATTATGTTTAAATTTTACAGAGAAATTTAAGTGTATACAAATTCCAGTTGCAAATAGTAATTTGAAAAGCATTAAAGATATTGCTGAAGTAAAACTTCCTCTCCATTTCCTGGTTCTCTAGGTTCTTCAACGTCTGAGCTGCATGGCACTGAAGAACAAAATATTCCTGGTGGCAAACTTAGGAACTAAGCAACCCTGTGAGCACACTGACCCTCACTGTCCACGTGATGGAAGATACCAGTTCAATACCAACGTGGTGTTCAATGATGCTGGTACACTGGTAGCCACGTACCGTAAACACAATCTGTATTTTGAATATGCTTTTGATACCCCTCCAGAGCCTGACTATAAGCTCTTTGATACCCCTTTTGCTGGCAAGTTTGGTATGTTTACTTGCTTTGACATACTCTTCTTTGAGCCAGCAGTGAATCTAATCAGACAATACAATGTAAAACAGATTGTCTATCCGACTGCCTGGATGAACCAGCTCCCACTCCTGTCTGCTGTAGAATTTCAACAAGCTTTTGCAACAGCTTTCAGTGTCAATGTTTTAGCAGCTAATATTCACCACCCTACCCTGGGCATGACAGGGAGTGGCATATACACTCCTGTCAAATCATTTATCTACCACAACATGGAAAGTTACAGTGGCAAGCTCATAGTAGCAGAAATTCCTGTCATTAGCACAGATTACAAAACCGATTTGGAGCATAATGAAAGATTTCAAGAGAATGTACGTCATTCATGCACTACTTTTACAAGTACCTCAGGGGATGACCAAGTTTGCTTTACGGAAGGACAGGAGGCCCCTGCCAAAGTATCAGAAAAAGGAAATGAACAGTCACCTCCCCTGTTCTATGCAGAAATGATGTATGACAATTTTACTTTTGTTCCTGTATGGGCGGAAAAAGGAGAACTTCAGGTTTGTGCCAATACTCTTTGTTGCTACTTAAATTATAAGATAGATGTTTTAACTGACGAATTATATGCTTTGGGAGTTTTTGATGGGCTCCATACAGTGAATGGCATATACTATGTCCAGGCCTGTGCATTAGTGAAGTGTGGAGGTCTCAGCTTTAGCACTTGTGGGCAGGAGGTTACACATGCCACTGCTCTGATAGATTTCCAGCTATGGGGAAATATGAGTACTCCTTATATCTTTCCTTTACTGCTGACATCTGGTATTACCTTGGACTTTGCTGATCACATGGGCTGGCAAAACAACCACTATTTCCTAAGCAAAAATAGAACTTCTAATGGCCTACTGACAGCTGCTTTGTATGGACGATGGTATGAAAAGGACTAGCACAGATATTTAGCTGCATCAGATCTTCAGAGTGTATATCTTAACATGAATTGTTGAACATCTGTACTTCAGAATCTTCAGGTATGTTTGTTACATGACTGTCTAATTAGATTCTACATTTGAAATGATGACCAAAGAGACTATAAACCAAGTGTGTATCTTGGAAGCTGTCTTTCCACAAGTAACTGAATTGCCTTGCAAGTCTAAAGGCTTGTTAGAGTGCGTTTGAGATACTTTATATTAGGAAAATAATCTCATTTCAATTGAATTTACCCCTTTTAATTTAGTTCTTTGGTTCTCTGGGTTTCTGGTGGGAGTGGAAATGAAAGAAGTAAAAAACCACTAAAAAAGAAAAGTGGGAAAGGGAATGGCATTGATTACACAAATATATGCAAGAAAATAGATGCATATAGCTTGAATAGCATCAGGTTCTCATTTCTGGTTAGAGTGCTAAGCTTTTTTCCTTACTCTCAACTCCCCTCCCCCCCGCTGCCATCTGAAATCTTTACAATTTACTGGCCACTTGCTTGGCTGTTAGCAACCTCAGTGAGTTATCTCATACTTTTAACAGTAACTAAGCAAGTGTTACCACTGTGAACATCTGTGGAACAACCAGTCTGGGAAGGAGTATATCAACTGCTACACTGAAACACTAGCCTTCATTAAGGCATAATTTCCATGCTCCTGTGCAAGAAATTATGTTTAAATAAAGCTCAACAACGAATATGAGCAACTATGTTATGTACTACTTCAGTACTTTGACTTTCCCATTTTTAAAGAGAAGTCATTGCATGCCTGTTTTGACTTTGAGACAATTTAAACATTGTTTGTAAATTCGTTCAATAACAGCTGTGAAAAGCAGATAATGAATTGTGGGACAGTAGGGTTTTTTCATAAATTGTGGGCCAGGTGGCAGGTTCCTGCTGTTGAAACACTGCATTCTTTCCATAGCCATAGCTAGATTGGATGCTATAAATACTGTCATACAATGACAAACTTTTACTGCAGTGGAGATGCTTGCAAAAGGATGTTTAAAGGATATTATTTGGGGCTTAAAATTAGAGAAAATAATTTCTTCTGCACCATTAAAATTTTGGGGGCTCTCATTGGCTGTTATAACTTCATCTGTGTAATAGTGTTAAGTAACTGATAATAAACACAGTAGTTCCTTTGGTGCATCCTTATCTTCCAGGTGCTAAATCTCGTCCTACTTACTGGGAGGAGCTGTGAACAGGAGATATGTAATTCTCAGTTTCGCTGAGGCAGTTCCAAAATGTGTTCAAACTCAAAGAACTGCAGCAAGAAGTGCATTATACTGCTCAATAATCTGCTTTGGACAAATTCACTTTCAGGTTTCATAAAGGAAAATAGTCACACCATTTACTGAAAGAGCAAGAAGCCCTTAGCAAAGCTGAAGGTCACACAGGCAGAAGAAACATACCCATATGACCATCATTTCCCTTCAATGGATATAAACAGTTTTAGTAAAGCTTCCTAAATGTTTTCTGTCTGGGAGAAAAATCAAACCAGAAAGCATGGACTTTCTGCCATACAAGAAATACAGCTTAAATTTAGAACAGCTTTAAATCAGCAGATTATTTTTAATGCGTTCAGAATGTGGAAGATGTTTGTACTGAGACAAAAGAAACAACCTGAGAAGGAGTAGGGAATGCTGTCTGTGAGGCGCCTGGATACTGCTGAGGGGGAAGAAAATCAGAAATGCCCTGTCCAGCTAGGAGTAACAGCAAGGAGTAACAAGCCAGAAGTATTAGGAGTTTCTGTATAAGGGATCTGGTGCTGAGTTATCCAGGTAGTTGTGAGGATACTCTGAATATATTGAAAGTAACTGCCAGAAAATACAGTAAAGAAACATCACAAACAGGACTTTGGAGTTCAGTTCTTGAGAGGCATGTTAACAGGCTCAGAATGTCAGAAACTGGTAATGGAGTGGGACAAGCAGTTCAGAACAAAGATCTTCAAAACACACAAAGTTGGTGCAAGCTTGTACAAGTAGATTTTTACAGGGACATGACTAGATTAAAGTGACTGAGTATCAAGAGGCTGCTGCAACCACCACGGAACAGAGGTGCAAAGCCTCGTGTGGCATGGCCCAGCCTTGCCCAGGCTGTGGCCTTTCTTGTAGTATTAATTAACACCCTGGCATTGCAGAAAGCCCAAGAGGAACACCATAGTACACTGATCACCCTTTCTGGCTGCTTCAGATATACCAGCTGAACTGAAGAAAAGAACCAAATGATAATACAGAATTCTAGAGAACCTGAACAGTGACTGAGCAACACAAAGAGTCAGAGGCTAGAATGAACTAATGCCCACCTCCATTTATGCATATTAGCAAAAGTGACAAAATATCACTAATTACAAATAATCAGAGGTTAAAGTGAGAGTTTTTGCTGAGTCAGGTTTTTACTGGTCAGTAGTGACAGGAATATTTCAGACATTTGTTGTGCCTGATCTCCTCCTGCAGCTGGGGCAACAGCAGAAGCCACAGCCAACAGTTAGTGATACCCACAGCAGATCAAGCTCTTAGTAGGAGAGATTAGAAAAGTTGAATTTGGTAAGAAGTTTTAATGAATTTCAAGAAATATCTTGAAGATTTAAATAAAACTATGGAGGCAGCTTGAATAATGGACGTTTGGCAGGAGAGAGGAGATATGTAAGAGAGAATTAAACATTACATTTTGCTTTAAAACTGTTACAGTCTCTGAGGCTGAGACATCACTGTCAGTCCTTCTGAGCTGCAATGCAATGAGAAGAAAACCTGCACATCTGTCACTGAAAAGGCTTGGAAGTGAGGGCTTCTTTTGTTCTGTTGCGAATTCAAAGAGCTAAATTTCTGATTACTGCTACTGCAATTTTAACACAGAAGAGAATATAAGGTGTTTTTAAATGCTTAATGATATTAATAACTTTACGACAGCTTGAAAGACTCCCCAGATTCCATATTATTCAACCATGTTCACAGTTACATGGTGAAATATTGCCAAGACTCAGCTTGAAAACTGTTAAAATGCAGGATGGGAAGACAGGGAGTTCAGTTTACCATGATATACAGTGACTATAGAAGCATTGATAATTTAGATACTGCTTCATTTGAAATAAAGTATCAATGCTATGAGATTGGGATGCCAGGTTGGAAAGAGTTCCATCAGGTGAGAGATGAGTCGAAACAGGAAAAACAAAATTACGCTGCAGTTTGGGACTGTTAGTCAAGGCTAACTTTGTTCCCCGGGGAAAAAACCAAGGTATTTTGCTGAGCTTCAGGTGACTGAACAGCTGAAAGAAATACTCTTCCCAGCGGCTGAAATCTCACAGTTTTTCTTTCAGTAGGTAAGGATGTGTGGATCAGACTAAGGGCCCGGCTGTAGGACTGTACATGACAGCAGGGTACTGTTTTCTTAAGAATAACCAGTTGTTTTGACACTTCAAATGGATACATCAGGTTCCTCCCTTAACAGCCTTCAAAACAGATGGATATTATAGTGAGAAGGTCTACAGGAAAATAAAGCCAAAGCTGTCATCTTAACAAGAGAAACCAACAGATCTGTATTATGTATATATTTAGAATCTCTGATTTAAGTCTGTACAGACAACCGAGGTTTCATAAATTCTTACCTTGCCCAATTCATACAGTAGTCACAGCTACTGATTTATAAAGTGTTTTATTCCTAATCTGGAAGAATTTTTCTCCAACCATCCATCAACTTCTGCAGCATATTAAAGGAAAAGGAAGTTGTCACCAGTCATTAGTGATTACTGCAAGCGGCCATGATTACCACTTATCTCAGATTTAAGGATTTATGTGAATTCGCTGGATAAACTTCAAGAATTTCAATACTTGCTGTTTTTCAACTGATCTTAAAATGTATTTAACTGAGTTTAAATACAGATCTATGGAAATGGTGTTCAAAGTCTAAACTACTTATTAGGACACAATAAAGGCCATTCACTCCAAAGTTAATACTCTGAATCTAGTCTGGATAGTTCAGGGAGTATCATCATCACAGATGATCGCTTTTAAAGCAAAAACACAGTGGCCTTTGCATTGAGAAGTGGCTAAGTACCATCAGCAGAGTCACAGAGCGGACAAAGGGGAAAGCAAGGAGAGCACTCCTGCAGCTGCAGGCAGGGAATCCTACAGTACTCCCTCCCCTCACTGCTGTACACCACTCATAGCAAAGAGCACGCCCTCTACTTCTGCAGAACTGCTGCTTCTTCTGACATAGCTTTCTGCTTTTAAGATGTGAACCTCACTCTTCCAAATATGGAGTTAGGATTATAAGCTCCCCTGACACATCTGGCACTGTTAAAATGTTTAATCGCATGGTTAATCGTGGAACTTCTCACAACTATCTGCTCTCAATGGTATTCACTTCTGCTTAGGCTTTACTGAGCTCTCTCTCAAACTAGAATATAAACAGAAAATGATATTTGGATTATTACAATATTTGTTGCTTTTAAATGGACAGAATCTTTGGACGAGACAGGAAACTAATTCTTAAAAACACAATTACGGGGCTGAAGAACCTATGAATGTTATCAGTCGTACATGACATAACAGCTTTGGGTTTTTTTAGCACCCATTTTTCAGATGTTAACTGAAGCAAAACTTTATATGGTTGTTTTGGAGAAATCCAGGTGCTGGATAAGCAATAAGTAGGAGGAGGAAAAAAAGAAGTAGGAGGCAAGACTTTATACAGTGTTACAAGAAAAATCTTCATTACAGAGGGGTCACTCCTGAAAGGAGAGGAAAAAGGACAAAAAAAAAAAAAAGAAAAAAAAAAAGATGAACTCTTCATTATGTCAGGATCAAGCATTTACACAAACACAGAACTCTCTGAAAACAACAGTTACTCAGTCCAGTAAGTTCTGTGCTAACTTGGCATTTTCTACTGCATAACGTTTATCCTGAGAACTGAATAACCCATAAAACATAGCATTAGTCAGAGTGCACAGAAAGCTGATCAGAGCTGGTTGTTGTCATTATCGAAGTCCCTTCATTTTTTTCCCCCCCCTAGTGTAAAAAAGGTCTATTTTATCTCACTATATCGCTTCAGTGATCCAGCTGTACTTTCCTGCTTTTTTCTGGTGAAAACTCTAGTGGTTGTTTGGATGAAGGGAAAAAAGAAGAGGATGCAGAATCATTTTCTGGAAAGCAGCAGACCTCCATTCAGGTATGAAGATTAAAAAAACCCAATGACACCGACTGCAGGCATTGTTATTTGTTTTACAGAAACAAGGAACCTTCTGTTTCTTGACCTCTCATTAGGAAAGCAGACGAGCAGTGAGTTTTTTAAACAAACTTTGTTCCATTTTAGGAATCATATTTTCTAGTAAGAGTCCCACTTACCATTTACAAGGCACAATTACTGTCCTATCCATTAAGTAAATTCACGCAAACGGAGATATCCAGGCTCACTGGGTAAGCTCTAAATGATGAGACATATGCAACTCTGAATCCCTAAACAGTTAACAACTTGTAGTAAAAATCAAACATCTTAAAAACTTCACAGCTTCATTAACAGAAACATGTAATTGTTACCTTTCCAATAGCGCAGATGCTACTTGCCATTCTGATTCAAGTCAGGATGAATGGATCCATGCTGTTTCAATCTCGGTATTTAGATAGATGGAGTGAATCTTAAGACAGACCAATACGGACCTTTTGAGCTGCCTGCATGCTAGGCCAAAGCATGTCAGTCACTCCCACGGAGCTGTGTACTTTGAGAGACTGAGAGGGAAGAAAAGAGATCACCATCGCCCTGAAGTCATCTAATTCTGTTCCAAGACAAACACTGCATATGCAAACAACAAACACAGGCACAAATGGTTAAGAAAGTGGTACTTAAAAGAAAGCCTAGAGGAGTAATTAATTAATCTAACATTTAAGGTTACTTGAAATTCCAATAGCTCACTTTCAGTTTAGGATTACAAAGCCTTTGGAAAGCAGATTTTATAAATTCTAACAGTTCAACAAAAGAGACTTTGCCATTAGTGCTTAATAGATACAAATAAATTATTCCTTAGTAGAACTCACATTTGGGTTTTATTATATTCCGTAAAATATACAAGAATCTTGAAGTACTGAAAGAGTGCAGGTAAATACAGTATTCAAGCAGTCACTATTTCTATGTACATGCTCATTAATTCTTCAAAAAAACCCACAAAATTATCAAACAGATCAAAATATTGTCCCGTGTTTCCACTTTATGTTCAGAAAACCAGCTGATAATTTACAATATCATAAAGATTTCCAGTTTCACAATACAAAAAGGATAAAAAGGAAATCTGAATCGGTTTGCAGTAATTTATTTGTACTTTACCAGGACACGCAAGGATTCCTTGCATGTACATAAGCCATTTCACTTGAAAAGTAACAGTTGTAGTTAAAGCAGAGCCAAATAAAGTAAATATTCATATTTAACAGATGAGACTTTAGCTTGCTTATGTCACTTTTTCATTCTTCAGGCAATTAAAAAAATGCAGTAGTCTGTTATAAATAAAAAAGATAAAAATCTTCGGGTGAGGCTGAACTACATTACGGGGACCTGCTTCTGCTGTTCATTTCTAAATGGAACACAACAAAGATACACAGCTCTTCCCACAGACCAGACACTGTACTTCTTTCTAATAGGGAAATATACTTTTAAATTCACCTCCCCCTCCCCCGGTAACTCCAGGATTCAAAAAAAAAAAAAAAAAGAAAAGTAGTGATAGGGATTTACAATTTAAACTTTACGTACAATTTTTTTGATGTAAGGAAGGGGACCAATTGTTGCAAAGAACTCTCAGTCCCAGTGGGGTTATGGAGACATTTCCATTCTCTTTATGCAGTTTCAAAGTTTCCAAGTTACGTATTTTAAATAAAAAAAAAAATCTCAATTCAAACCACCAAAGTTTAACCTGTGCAACAATGACCGTTTCCCTCCCCCATCTCCCACCCTTCCCTTGTTTATTACACTGTACATTTTTCACCCTGACTTCACCTTGTTAGCTGGTTTAGTTTTAGTATTAGAAAAGTACGACAAGTTCCATTTTCATGTTGTCTAAAAGAAAAAGAAAACAAAACTTTAAAAAAAAAAATCTGCTTTCTTTCATGGTACATTTAATAGTGCCAGAAGGTTTTTAGATGGTAAACAAAAAAAAAAAGTCAATACCTAAAACCAAATCTAAGCTTCTTTCCCAGAAGTAATTAAGGTTTGGTTAAAACAATTTCTCAAAGAATCTATTCCAGTTTTCACAAAAATGTATTTAATTTAAAAAAAAACAAAAACAACCTTTTAAGTTATTTGGTCCTTTGGCAGTTTGCAGCACAAACAATGCCTACTGTACCAAACGCTTTTATTGCCTTCAAAATGATTTTCGTTTTATTGACAATATTTAAATCTAGCATCCTCTGTGTTGTACAACAGTGTCGTTCATTTACATCAACGAGGGTGCCCAGTCTGCAGAAGTTACTCCTGGCACCAGAAACAGAATAGTAGAACAGTTAAATAAAGCAGTTTTGACATTCTTTAATTTTTTTTTTTTTTTTGCCATGGGTTCCAAGAATTTATTCAAGAATTTCTGCTTCTTTTGCAAAATATGCTCTTAAAAATCCTTCCAGAGCCTCATGGATTTTGTTATATGCAACCACAATAAAAAGCATCTTCCAAAGGTCGCTCCTCTTTTTGTATTCAAATTCCAACAGCTTTTTTCAAAAGCACAGATGTGACGACCTTCCAGCATTAGGGGTCACTCTTCAGTCCTACAGAATGCAGCGTTCAATAGGTCTCAGAATCTGAGTCATTGAGTTCGTCTTCTTCTGTATAGGGGTAGCCGTCCTCCCTGCCGATATTGTTGAAAGTACAGTAAGAGCTATGATCACTCCTCATGATTGGCAAGGAATCGAAGGTGACAGTTTTAGAGGTGTTGGTGTAATGATTAATGGCATTGAACGTAAGGGAAGGTAACGTGCTGCTTGATGAAACGGGCATCATTGTGGCCAGGATGAGTGCAAGGCAATCGGCCACATCCTTGTTGGGTGCACAGGCCAAAGCTGGTGTGTAACCTGGAAGCCGAGAAAAACAAAACAATAATGTACACATTTGTCCGAGGTCATGTCATCTTTCAGCTGCAAAAACATTTCATTTTACTTAGTTCCACACTGTTTAAAAAGGCTCATAAAATTAAATACATCATAAGGTTTTTCTGTGGCTTTTTTTTGTTTTGTTTGCTTGTTTGTTTTTATAGCTTTCAGTTATAAATGCGTCCCAGAAGTCAAGAGTTCTTTGGAACAGAGATGTCAGGGTTTTTTAAACACTCAGATGTTCTCGGCCAGCCAAAAAAGCCTGGTTCTGGAAATGGTGCGGAGGTCAGCTGGCCAAGGGGATGGAACTAAGTGCACTCACCAGAGAGTAACTGCAGAAACTACAGCACATGAAACATTTCTTCACCCAGAAGCTTCCCTATCGCTGTTCATCACAGCATGAGCACAACCGCAGGTGACAGCTAATTCTGCTGAGCAGACAGACTAATGGCCATGTGCATTTGAGAGCCTGAAGTCCCACACTACTCCCAGTTCACAGCTTGAAGGTGTACAGCATCTAAGTTTAAAGTTACGTGTATGCATTTAATAATGCATGGCTTTATGGTAAGCCACAAGATAAGCTTCTATTCAGATACTTGGAAAGCATGAAAAATGAGGCAATGCTTATTTTACCAGCAAGTATTGCACCCACTAAGGTATCACCTTTACTGCAGAAATGATCCAGGTCAGGTTTTAGGACACGATTCAGAAATAGTTAACATGAGGTTAAACCACACTGCACAGGATTTCTAAACAGATAGGCCCCCGATGGAAATTCACCGTGACTAGAACATAAGCAAACAGCAAACAAGAGACAGTCTTGACTTAAACAGCTCAGAGTCAACAGTGACAGTCTGCAGAAGCAATGGAAGAAGTGGGCATTTCAGATGTGTAAGACAATACTCATTCACCTCTGGAACAGAGCATCCCACTTCGCCGTAAAAAAATAAAATTGAAGGTCAACAAAAAGATGAACTGACTTATTTCTGCAAAAAAACAACAACCAACAAACAACTCTAAAGCCCGGAACTTACACTGATATTCAATTTTAGATCTTGAGCTTCCATAACTAGGAATGAAATACCACATTCTAGTTCTTTCCCCTGCCCTCTCTCAGATCAAAGTATTCATTGCTTTGTCTACACAGCGCTTTGAGCTGGGACATTCACCTCAGGGTATTCTCTATGAATACTCTGCTTGAGATTATATAAGCAATGTAATTGCTATTAGAAAGAAATGCTAGGAACCACGGAGAGGAATTAGATTAGGTAGCACTGAGGAGCTGCCTTAAATTTAAAATATTAGCAGATTTAAAGAGAAGAGTAAACGTTAGTTAGATCCTCTGCTGCCGAAGAACTGTGACTTCTGTATGGACAACTGTTACGTTAAAGATCCACCCCAGCACGGCACTAATGGGCTGCACATGAAGAACCCACAGAAAACACAGATGATGTCTCCAGTTGGCATACTTGTGATGAGAAGCTGAAACTCAAAAAAAAAAAAAAAAAAAAAATGTTTTCCTGTCTTTTCATTCTAGGGAGTTTCATTTAGCAGTTACCCTTTACCCTATTTCAGGGGAGGAATGATCCTTAAATCTCCCATGTCAATTTAAGCAGTGCAATTTGAGAAGCCCTCAAAAGGAAAGCCACAGCAAACATCAAGAGAGGACAAGCTGTCCAAAAGGGAAATCTAGTTAGAACTATTAATCAGATACATCCTGTCTGAAAAAAGAGACAAAAAAATCCCACAAAAATGTAACAAAACAAGAAAACAACCGCTAAAAAAAAACAACCCCAAAACAGCTACTGCTTTTAGTTACAAGGCATATTGAAATCATAGATTTCATATGTGAAAATATGTAAATAAGTCGTCAGTAGCTCTCACGTACTTTTGTCCTTACAAGGTGTGGGATTTATTTTCTGAGATTTTTAAAATTCCATTACGTTTTCTTATTCACATCTGACAAAAAGCTCTAATGAGCCAGAAGCTTGAGACCCAGTAACTGAGATCTGTAATTCACACTCACTTTTAAAAGCTAACACCAATATATCTACTCCAGACAAAATGGGTGGCCATTCCATCCAGCTTAACAACTGAAAGTTTTACTTTACCTTGAGCATTATGTTTTTCTGTTTCCAATACACCAGTGTATTCATAGTATACACATTTTCAGACCAAACTTTCCTTCCCCTCTGCTAAAATGACCCATCATCAACATGCCGCTTTTTCTACAGGGGAACCTACTGGAAGGTTCATATGAAATTTCCACATGGTTACTGCATTCCAGTGAGTTAAGTTTAAAAGCATAGCTGCTTATGGGGAAACAGAGTTAAATTCATCCTTACCGTTTTCATCCACAGCAAGTACACTTGCTCCCTTTCCTAAGAGTTCTTGAACTACAACTGTTAGTCCATTTCGAGCAGCAACATGCAGAGGTCTGTGAAGACAAACAAACTGATAGATAAACCTTAGAACAATGTGTGTATTAAGACAGATAAAACGCATTGTGTTAAATGATTACTGACATATTTTTACTTGTATGTTATTTACACATTACCTAAGTATACGAGATACAAAATGAAGATGGAAAAAATTAACAAAGCCATTTTTTTGCTGCAGAGAAACAAGACAATAATAGTTCTGTATTATTATTATTGTTCTTTATTAATGGAACCACATGTGAGGAAATAGCTGCTGGAGATACACCTGCTTATGAACTTCATCACAATAAAAAATTAGTCATCTACACCTTCCTGTTAATAAATCCTTCATTGAACAGTTTTAATAGATGGTGTCACATCTGAGATCTACTGTGCCACCAAAAATAATCATTAGAATACAAATATTGGTACATTATTTATTGCATATTAATGCTTTCAAGACACACAGAAACATTTCATCAATCTGCTTTCCAGAAACCACTACATTCCTTTGTGACCAGAGATGAAAAATTCAGACTGTATAAAGCAAGGAGAAAAACAATTACTTTTGAAAACCTCAAACTATTAACCATGTCTTGTGCGGTGTCTTGATGTATCAAGGAAAGTGCAACTTTACCACAACTACTCTGATTATACCTTTTTTAAATGAAATAGTTTTCCAGAATCGATTCTCACTGGTTTAAAGAAATCCTACCACCACTCTGCAGGAAACAGAATAATCAGCTTCCTTCTACTCTGCTTTCTCTTGCAGATCTCTCAGAATAGTTGGTAAGACTGTAGGGGTTTGAACATGACAGATTCCAGAAGGGATGCAAGAAATACACAAATTACTTGCAAGTTTTGGTGTTTATTCTAAATGGTCTGTGTGATAACATTCCTAAAGCAATCCAAGAATTCACGTGTGTAACTTAGCTACTTATCAGGTGTCAAATACTGCCTGCAACACAAATACATTCTTTAAAAGGAAAAAAAAAAAAAGCAGAAGAGCTATTCTAGTTGCTCATTCTGAAATACATTTCACAGTACCACTTACACATTCTAAGCTTTCCCTATAACTGTGCTAACAAAACAGGCTTAATTCTACTTGAAGTAGGTCTTCAGGAAGCACTAAGAATACTGAGGGTGGTCAGGAATGGAACAGCCTTCTCAGGGCAGCAGTCATGGCCCCAACCTGCTGGAATTCAAGGAGCATTTGGACAGTGCTCTCCAACATAGGACTTGAGTTTTGAGGGTGGTTCTTTGTGGAGCCCAGAGTTGGACTTCACGATTCATCCTTGTGGGTCCCTTCCAACTTGGGATATTGAGAACATAACGCAGAATGATAAAATAATATTGAATGGAAAACAAACTCTTCCATCTCAGTAATAGATAATTGTTACTAACAGAAAGCATGCTGAATAATACAAGCACCCTAGCTAGGTTTCAATGGCTAGCTATGGGAAAAAAAAAAAACAAAAACGTAATTTGCCTCCAATGAATTTAAAAAAACCTGAACTTCAAGTGAAAAATGATTTAATTTATAAAACAAATATACTGGTGTGCACATAATCTCAGTGGATTGCAGTAATCTCACACAGGATTTCCTGAATCACAATACATTAAGATTTATTTCTCACCCTTTTCACTCAGCTAAAACTAGAAGTTCAGGTTTGAACAATACACCTTCTCATTTCAGGTTAGTCCAACTCCTGGTATTTGGCAATGCAAACAAAATTCAACCAATTTAGGAAAAAAAAATCTGCAAAAATATTTCTCTTTATAAGAAAGTCGTAGCAGAAACACACCAAAAAGTAATCTGAAAAAAAACACTCTGCGGATACATACGTTTGCAAGGCTGCGTTGGTGGCATTGATGAGGTTTCTGTCCGTAATCTTCTCCAGTATTAACAAGGCACTAGTTTCATGACCCTTAATACAGAACAAACACTCGTCACATAACAAATAACCTTCAAAAAAAGCTTTGAATGCCTTTCCAAAGTAATATGTTCTTATCATAGAAACATGGAATGGCCTAGGTTGAAAAAGACCTCAAAGATCATTGAGTTTCAACTCCCCTGCTATGTGCAGGGTCACCAACCACTAGACCAGGCTGCCCAGAGCCACATCCAGCCTGGCCTTCAATGCTTCCAGGGATGGGGCATCCACAATCTCCTTGGGCAACCTGTTCCAGTGTGTTACCACTCTCTGGGTGAAAAACTTCCTCCTAATATCTCACCTAAACCTCCCCTGTCTCAGTTTAAAACCACTCCCCCTTGTCCTATCACAATCCACCTTTGTAAACAGCCATTTCCCTCCTGTTTATACGCTCCCTTTAAGTATTGGAAGACCACAATGAGGTCTCCCAAGAGCCTTCTCTTCTCCAAGCTAACCAAGCCCAGTTCCCTCAACCTTTCCTCATAGCAGAGGTGCTCCAGCCCTCTGATCATCTTAGTGGTCCTCCTCTGGACCTGCTCCAAGAGCT
>JAOWBP010038615.1:0-21036 GCA_028571105.1 Tragopan temminckii
TGAAATTTCATAGAATCCTTAGAGCTGAAAGGGACCTTTAAAGGTCATCAAGTCCAACATCCCTCTAATGAACAAGGACACCCTCAGCTCTGTCAGGTGTTCAGAGCCTCGTCCAGTCTGAGCTTGGATGTCTCCAGGGATGGGGCTTACACCACATCTCAGGGCACCTTGTTCCAGTGCCACACTGTAAGGACTTTTTCCTTATATCCAACCTAAATGTCCCCTCTTTTAGTCTGAAACCATTTCTCCTCATTCTGTCACCACAGACCCTGCTAAAGAGTCTGTCCCTTCTTTCTTGTAGCTCCTCTTTATTTAAATGCATGGATTTTTGTTCTGGGTGATGCCATGGCTAACTAACTTCATTCACAGAATGGTGAACTTCAATTTGTACAATGAACAAAATCCAACAACACCCAAAATGACTGGATTTACCATGAGGGAGGTGATCCTCATCTATGTTACATCCATTTTTAAGAGAAACTAAAGTCCTGCAGGACCATGATCTCAGTGCACTGATTTCCATCTGGATGAATGCCACTGGCTGTGAGCACAGTGCCCAGCCACCCTACACACGGATGGAGCTGCAGACTGCTCCAGAGTCTCATGTCTAATGCTGTGTCTAGTCTGCAATGTCAGATTTTTTGTAACCGGGCACTGAATTTGCTTTATCGTCTTCCTGACTCATCTGAACTTGTGTCCAGCAAAGCCCTTTTCCTCCACTGGAAAAGCTCTGTGAATCTCTGATCATGCTTTCTTTTTGGAAAGCTTCCGTTTTTCCTCTCCCTCCTGCCTTTCACTCTGGAACTTGCAGCACATGTATGTTTGTCATAAGTAGATATTATTCCTTAGTACTTGAGATTCATATTCTTTTTTCCACCCTTCGTTTGCATTCTTTACTTTGCTTTGTTGCAATTTAGACAGTAATATCTGTGGGGTAGGAATATGTAATTTTCCTTTTGTGTGCAAAACACACCTACTGTGCTATGCAAATAATAATGCAGGATCTGTAGTGTGTATTTTCATGGGCTGCCAGTGTGTTCTCTGGAAAAGATCTTCTTGCAGATGGACAGACAGCATGGAAATCAAGAGGAATTTGTAACTTCGTTCCCAGAATTTAATTACTTTGTGCTCTTTGTAATGTTCAACTCATATGGAGCACTCAGGTACGCTCAGGTAATGTCAGATATCACGTAGGCCTTGTGGCTACTCACAAATCCCCCAGGATTTGGGCACTTTAAACATGAAAGCCAACAACCATCAATTCTCTGGGAGCCCTGAAGTGGTAGAGGTAACATCGCCTCAAAGCCATGTTGCAACAAGACTCTGATCCCATGCACTCCTCTGAAGTTTCTACCTCAGCCTCTTGGCCAACTTCCCAGTAAGGATAATTGGATATATTTTTTTCTGCTCACGTTTCCACTGCTTGTTAAGTGCTATGCAGTATTGACTCCGCTGTTACTGGCTTAAATATGGAGCAGCATTGCTGAATGCCATTACCTGTCCCAATGGCAGTGGTGTGCGAGAGAGTAGGGGACGGAGAGAGGTTGTGAGGCTGTGGAGGCTCCTTCCAGATGAAAGACCTTGTCCTAGGAATATCGGGTTTTATTATTTATTTAAGGGATGTTTTCATGACACTGCAATTTCTAACCCAGCGTGGTGAGGCCATAAAATAATAGCAGGTCTGTTTGGAAGAACAGACACATTTTGTTTTATTTGGCACATTTTGGGAATGGCAGTACAAAGAAGGAAAATAAAGTTGTGATGTTTATGGCAGCCGAGCTCTCTGTCCATTGGTAACCACTTACCACAAATAACTGCTCGCTGGTGCCCACACATGATATTTTAAGATGTGAGCTCTTAAAAAGAAGCTCTTAAACTTTGACAATATTTAGTGCCGTGCAGCCTCCTGGCCACCACATAATGACGGCAGTGTTTTCAATGAAAATGAATCTCATCACATTCTGGTCTTTGCTGAGACCTCACATCAATCACTCAACCCCAAGCAGTGCCTCGCACCTTTTCAGTTCCCACAGCCTTGCTCTTTCCATTACATTAGGCCTAATGTCTCTTTTTCGCCTTCTTCCTTGCCTCCTGCTCTCTGAGGAAACAAAGCTGCTAGATGAACAATTCTCCCACTGATCTGGAGGGAAACCTGATCCAGTCTGCGTGCCAGACACGACGAGAGCATTGTTATTGACTGCTTCTTACAATAAAACAAACTGGGCCTAGGTAGTAACAAGATCAAAGAGCAGGTAAGGCAAGAAAATGTATTCTTGCCTCACACAAAATTAACTGTGGGACTCATTGCCACAGGATATTGAGAAGGACAGAAATAGATTTTAAAAAGGCACTGAGCAAATGAATGGAGGCTGGATTCATCGCTCGCCATAAGCGCAATGACTCAGGTGAAAGCAGCTGCTGAGGAGCACTAGGAAGCCGCCAGCCCTGGGCATCCATGGCTGGTCCTGCAGGAAGCAGTGGCTCAGAGCCTCTCCTGTCTACATTCCAATTGTGCCACTCGTTAGGACTAAAGCAATTACAAAACATAATTACACACTCTTGCAGGTAGTTTAAGGTAAAGCTTTGCCATATGGATGGAGCAACTCAGTTCTTTCAGTTCATCGTCCACTTTCCTCCCTTTCTGCCTAGTATTGTATTTCTCCTACTCTGCTGTCATATGTTTGTTTGCATGCTCATCAGGGATATGACTGTTTTTGTTTCTGCAAAGTTGTCTCATGCAACCAGAAATAAAAGCTTTGTTCATTTGCTCTTACGTTTTTCCATCCCTTGATATCCCCACAAATGATGGCTCTCCTTGCTTCTTCATCTCCTCTAACCAGGGGACAGTGGTGCTGTGCCAAGTCTTTCCATCAAGCATTGCTCTGGCCTTTGTAAGGAGCTTGGTGCTGGCATGGTCTGCAGTCACAGCAGCTGCTGGTGGAACCCTGGTTCACAAAGGAGCGAGGCCAGTGCTGAGTGCCTGGAAACTCTTTCCACGAGACTCTTTTGCTTTGAAAATCTCCCACCCACTAGTTGTTTTGAATTAGGGTTTTGGCCAGGGATCACTGAGTTACACAACGTGGCATGAGAACGTATATTGCAAACAGAACACTAAGCTGTGCAGTGGCCATTAGTTGCTAACACGGCGCTTTAGCAGCACTGAGCACGTCGTGATTTGGATAGCGTAGCTGCAGCCAGCTGAAGTTTTTACCCTGAGACTGCAACATTTCTTATCAAATATGACACTGTGAAGAAAGGGAAAGGAGAGAGGTCACTGCTGCATAAAATGCATGTATCTCGTCCATTTTCACTGGAGATGCCTGTATAAAAAGAAGTACTGAAGGGCTGTTTGTTTCAATGCATTGTTGGGGAGGGCAGCATCTCTGCAATGCTCAGTGCCACAAGTCACCAGTTGTCCTGGTGCTGCAGAGTGCAAAAGGCCCCCAGTAAACAACCATGGGGACAATGGGGCTCTAAGGAAAAGGTGGGTTTGTACCAGGGCTATCAGCAGCACCCGCAGTAACAACGGGGCAATTCAGCTTCTTGGGGTGGCAGACTGCAGCAAAAAGAATGAATGAGGAATGAATGAATGAGGACAGATGAGCAAGGCTTGGCTTGTGCAGGCTGGCACATGATAATGCTATTGGTCCCGTCATTTGGTGCTGGATGAAGAATGCAGACAGAAAGTGCTTTCAGTCAGCTAAGTCAGCGTAGGATGTTGGTGGGGTTATTTTCTGGTATTTTCTGCCACATTCCCTGTTCCCTGACTCACTCCTCATCTCCTTTCATCTTGTTATTCTCAGCTATCAGGCAACAACATGACGATTCCTGGTGCCGCCGGTCCAGCAGTCACTGTGCTGATCGATACAGCCAGAAATTCTCTGGTTGCTTCAAGCAGGTTGGGCTGCCCTTGAAAGCACCAGAAAGTGGGTGGCTGCCTGGGGCATTCACAGTGGAGGAAAGGTAGTGTGGCAAGACCCCAAGAAATGGGTCACTCTGCTTGGGATAGAATCATAGAATGGTTTGGATGGAAGAGACCTTTAAGATCATGTAGTTCCAACCCCTGCTATAGGCAGGGACACCTCCCTCTAGACCAGGTTGCTCACAGCCCCATCCAGCCTTGAATGCTTCCAGGGAGGAGAAAGTGAGCATGCACTAAGAAACCCAGTGCTGGACAGCCAGGCTTGGAGAGGTTGGTTTGTTCTCTCGGTGACATACTTTGTAAAACAGAATTCTTAATGTAAATAGTAGCAGATAAAGGATTTTTAAAATGGCTCACTGCCGCAAAGAAAAGGAGTTAGGCAAGCAAACAAGCAAATGCAGCTGAAAGAATGAACATCCCATAACTCACAGGACGTTTATTTACTTACTTCGGCGTGGGACACAGGTGTGAGGCTGTTCTTTGTTTCCTTCTGAGGGCTGGAAGAAAGCCTGTCTGCTCCTGCCACACAGGTAAAATAACTTGAGTATTGGGGAATATTCTTTAAAGCTGTGCTTTGCCGCCTTTATTTTTTAATGAAAAAGCACATGCCACGTGGAAAAAAAGAAGCCCAAGGACATGCCGAAGTTAAATAAATAAAATCTGCCAGCAGTTTCACACAGGGCTCTGACAATGGCTTTCATTTATTCTCTCACTTCTCCCTGAAATAAGCTGAACTTTGAATTTTGGTGGATTACTCTCCCCAGCTCTGCTTCCTGGCATGGATCTTTGCGCATTGTCACCTCTCTGGCGTTACAGCTCTCCATGGGCCCCGAGCCTGCAGCTTTGTCTGTATTTTGTTTGTATTTCACATCTTTCAAAGGTTATTATTTTTTTTAAGTACTTTTTTTTTTAAAAAATTATTTTATTTTAGCCGGCTTAGACCCTTCTACTGAGTTTTTGACCATAGCTTCTCTGAGCACGGGGCAAGCTGGTGAGGGTGAGAGCAGCATGGAGGGCAGGCTGGGGCCCAGTGCTGGCCTGGTGAGGGGTGGGCAATAAAACAGGATTATCTGCTGGCCCTTGGCTGATTGTGGCAACTGCTTCTCCTTCATGAGTAAATGAAGGCGGTGGCACGTGGAAATTACTTTTCAAGGCTAATTAGCTGGGCATTAAGTCTCATCAGATGCTTAACCTATCAGGTGAGTACAACCTGCTTGCCCCACTGGTACCTGTCACCATAAAGTACTGAATTCCCTCTTCAGTGCTTCAAATGCTTGCTTTCAGGTTGGTCTCTACCTATTTCTGATGCTGCCAGAATGCATCAGTAGCTTTCCTAGTAAGAAGGAGATGTGCTTCCTGCTTCGTGGGCTGCGTGATGTGAAGGTAAGAGATTCAGAGAGAGCTTTAGTCAGGACAGCGTGCTGATACACCTTGGCTATAACTATATAGGGTGGCTGGGAGGTTTTGAGCAGAACAATCCCACCTTTGGAAGGGTCTGCATTTGCAGGTTTGGGCCTCGTGGGGTGATTGGGAGCTTGGGAGAGAAATCAGTGACTGGGAAAAGCTTTATTAGAGCTGACTCAGATGTTCTTGCCCTACCTTGAATCAGAACATTTGCTTTTACTGCTAGTGCCTTCTTCCTGGCTGCTGTGCCTCCTCTGACGTGCTTGTGGCACAGATGCTCCTCTCATGATTTCTGTGCACAACCTCTCACAAATATGTTCCTCCAGGAGAGCCCTGCTCTAGGTGATGCTCTAGGTGATCTAGTTTGGAATGAGCATTAATTGGAGAAAGCAGCAAAGAAGTGGGCTGGCACGTGAAAATCCTTCTCTTGATCTCCCGGTGCTTATCTTTAATACTGTTAAGCTTACAATATCAAAATAAGTAATTAAGGTAGCATTTCTGTGGTCAGATTGAGAGTGCTCGCTTGGCTCACAGCTCAGCACAGCTGCTCAGCTGACATGTCAGCAAGCATTGCTGTGCACTGCATATGTGGCATGCTGCAGTCCTGGCAGCTGAGCGCAGGAGTTTATTTTGGAAACTGCTAATAGCTTTGTTTGCACGTGTATTCCCTTTGCTGAGTGAGAGTTCCTATGATAAGAAGCTGTTTTGGAGGAATGCAGGTCTTAGAGCTTTGGACACCCTTTGATAAAGCCTTCAGCCCATGCCTTCAGCACGATGTCGTTTACAGCTGGGCTCCATAGGCTGGGTAATGTTTGCTAGGGTAAATATTTAGAAGTTAGGAATTTAGAATACAAATAGACTAATGCATAGGGTTATTCAGGGCACTGGATTGCTCATTTTGAGGGTCTAGTTCTGGAGCCATCCCCAGCTGTGCCAGGACTGCCTTAATCTGATTTCTGAAGGAGCAGAGGATCTCGGCCTGGGGCAGTGTGCCTTTCTCCCAGCTTTTCTGTGCAAAGTGCCCAACTCTCAGGTACCAAAAGAGAAGGGGAATTAATGAATCATCCCCACAATGTGTTCTTGTAGCTGTGTTTATAAGGTGGTCTGAAGACACGCACACACACACCCCCAAAGGTTTAAATATTAATGAAATATTAATATATGAAGCAAACTATAAAATGCATTTGTTCTTTATTTTGGCACTGCATATAGAGCGTGTTGTATTGCCCTCACAAATTAGCCCAAAACAGTTAGCTCTGATTGCAAGTTTTAGTAACACTGATTCCCATATTTATCTCCAGCTTCTATTAGTGAGAGAAGCTTATCTATATGAATGATAATTTAGAAGAGGGAAAGCTGAATTATGAAGACATTTTAACTGAAAATCTTATTTTTAAATTTTTTTCATTTGTTTTGTTGGTCAGATAGACAGCTTGTAAGCGCTCAGTTTAAAAAGGAAAAAAAAAAAAAGCAGTGCTCATGGATTTTATTTTTTAATGTCTTTTTTGGATTGTGCAAATAATAATATATAAAGTCAGGCATATTTCCATAGCTGCCATTATCAAGTGAATGAAGCTTGCTATTAGATGTCCAGTTCGTCTGATTTCAACTGCAGCCAGGGCAATAAGGGTGTGCTTGAGGTTTCTGCATTATGTTGTCTAAGGCAATGCCAGCCCAAGCTCCTCTATGGAAGCTAGAAAAAGTCTTTCAGGATGTTCACAAGCAGCAATATTCACTTTTAATAAACTGAAGTATATAATCATTTTTGGTCACATATGTTCAATTTTTACACTTTTTGGTTATTTGAAAAAGTGTAGGTTTTCTTAGATACGGAAACGATACTAGCAAAATCCATACTTGTCTTACACAAATGATTTTGTTTATATTTCCCACAATAAGTAAGCATTATGTACCCTCTAGTGGGAGAGGAATCTTGCCTACAGCTGTTGCTGTAGAGAGCCATTACTTCAACGGATGATGGAGAAAATACAGAGAACTTTGCTGATGAGTACAGAAGTAGTGAGAATAGGACAGGGAGCAGGAACTGTGACTTGAACTCAGTTCCTTGAATCCTGAAAGTACTCTAAGTACAACACTGAGCTGATCCCCATTGAACAAATAATGTAGGTGTCTATTTACATTTTATTGGCTTCAGTAGGGCTTACACGTGTTCAGTGACAACATATAATAAGTATTTGGTTGAACTGGGGCTCCAGCTGTGGCTTCTAAATTATGGATAATTGTATTTGTCCAGCTTATCCTGTTAGGTACAAATAAAACTACCCTGTCTTCAAAGCAGTACTACCCATGCTTGAAAATGGGAGAGAAATAGCTAAAGTTGGTCTATTACTTTTGGGTTCCCTGGAGATGCCTATTGTCATTGCCAGTGCTTCTCAGTGCATCATGTGGAAGTGTGGTGCTCATTAAAAGATCTGCCATCTCCCTGAGTTAAGATATCTTCTCACCAAGGATGGGCTACCTGCTAGTCTCAGTACAGACTCTGGTATGAAGCAGCATTTCACTGGTACTGCTGAGAAGCCACCAAGCGTATGGAGTCTGCCTGAAATGAGGGAAGACCAATGTCACACAGGCTAAGAATGTAAACTCTCCCTCTTGATAATGCTCCAGTAAATTGACCAAAGAGGCATCTCTTCTCACAGCTGTGAAAAACAGCAGACCATAGAAAGCAGGGCAGATCCTCCCAGCTGCTTGATGCTGCTGTGACTCAGCTAGGAGGACCTGGCAGGTCACTGCTGGGGCAGGGGAACGTGAGCAGCTCTCTCCTGGGGCAGTAGCACTCTTTGTTCCTTAATTCCCCACTCACCATGGTGCATAGGATGCTCAAAGTCACACACAGCAGCAGCAAGTTCAGCCAAGACCAGTGTGGCCCAAGACATCCTGGCTCTGCCTCTTTCCAGCAGCAGCAGGAAGTGGTTTCAGAGCTCTGAGTTTGGGTTCGTGCCACTGAAACAGGGATATTTTTCTGGTAAATAAAGAATGCGTGCAGCTTACTTTACCTTGGTAAACACAGTGTGAGGGTATGTGTAAGCTTGATGCTAGCACAGAGTTCATGACTTTGGGAGGCTGGAAGCCAGGGAGCTACTGGCAACCACAGTCTGGTCCTTGGGTTTCACAAGCAAACAAGGCAGTATCGATGCCATTGGATAGAGCAGCACATCAAGCAGGATCTTCCATGGGGACAGGCTGGGATGGGCACAGAGCCCTGCCAGGCTGCCAAATGCTAAGTCTCAGTATGCCAAGTAATAGGGGAAACCAATGAAAAGGGCAGATGGAGTGCAGTGTGCCAGTGGTTAAACCACGCTGTTAGGTGATGCAATTCATCCGTGGTACTGTAGTGTATGCTCAGTAACAATGAATTCATGCCTGATCTCCGAATTCTGGAAGAAGCAGCTTGGCTAGGAACTTTAAGGAAAGGGTAGTTGTAGTACTTAGGGGCATGGTTTAGTGAGCAATACTGGTGGTGGGTGGATGATCAGACTAGATGATCTTAGAGGTCTTTTCCTTTCCTGCTCCTTAATGATTCTGTGATCTATAAAGGGTATTTTGCCTGGATTGTGAATACAGCACGTAGCAGAGTTGGTTTCACTTCAGGTATGAGAGCCTGGTGTTGCAGATCCCTGTAGCACACACAGCAGAGTGGGGCTTCTCAGTCACTCAGTTGTTTTTCTAATGGCTGGCAGCCACCACTCGGATTTTCCTGACTAACCACATTCTGTCCCAAATATATTTTTCTCCTTAATCAATTTGCTATGGAAAAGAGATTGCAAACTTTATGCACAGAAATTCCTTGTCATCACTGTAAATTCGCGTTTCCCTCATGAAACCACCACTTAGGGATGTTTGTGGTGTCTTTTTCTCATAGACAGCTTTAAGGTTAATAGCTGCTAGTAGCAGTTTTCTGAAAGCTTCACATCAGAGACAGTAACATTTTATTTTTTATTAGTTTGCTGTCTGGGGGAAACTTCACTTTTTTTTTTTTTAATTTTTTTTATTTTGTAGGAGATTAACAGGTCATCCGAGCAAGCATTAATGTGAGGTCAAAGACTTCTGTAAGCAGAGCTATGTTCAATGTTTCCACTTCCAAGAAATTCTCAGCCCTCTCATTCCATCAGTGTGGGATTTCTAATAGGTTTTGGTGTGATGTTTTCACTCTCTGTATGTGAACAGGGAGCAGCCCTGCCGTTGCTGCTGTCAGGTTGCATGCATTGCTCCTCATCTCTGCTTAATTCAGCATGATACTGCTGTTTGTCTGAAGATAGGTGCAGTTTTCACACACTTCCATTCCTTCTACTTCTTCTACCCTTAACTGTATCATCAGGTTCTGCCAGGGAATATTCAGCAGCTGGCCAGCAGCATTAAAGGTGGGAACAGAGAAAGATAATATGGCCCCAATGAGGCAAATCGGAAAAGCTCCCCAAAAAGTTCAGCAGGATCAGGATTTAATCTCTGCTATTTGACAGTAGGACAATGCTACATGGGAGAGAAGCTTGGAGAAAAAAAAAACAAAAAAAAAACCAAACCACCGACTTCTTATTATTAGAGAACAGTTGTGATCTCATGTGCCAAATGCATTTAATTATGATTTTTCCAGTATCTCTATAGAATTTAGGGACACTGAGTGGGACCTTCTTTTCTGTTTGCAAAATACTTTGCCCGTTGTGGGCACTATGAGAGGAAAAAATTGAAATAAGCTGTCTTCAATTGCAATGTAATGGAAATGTAATACAATGGGAGAGGGCTGAGACCCACAGGGAAGCCAATGGCACAACTCCCACTGACCTTAATGGGAGCTGGACCACAGCCCACACGGCCTCGGAGACGTTGGTGGGAAAAAAAGTCTACTGTAAAACCGAAAGATGAGAATGAAGAAATGCATGAATTTCAAAACTTTGTGGCTCGAGTGGGAGCAGCGCCAGAACCTGCTGAAGCAAACACAGAGGCAACGGTCAGGCTGACTTTGTCTGACTTGCTTCTGTCTGCCTTTGTTGTCTGGAAAGGTTTGTCAGCTCACTAGCTGCTACTGCTGGAAAATACCTGTTCATCAGGTGGATAATGCCTCACCAGCACTTCTCCTTTCTTATGCTTTATGTAACAGATACACTGGCTCTTATACAAAATTGTAGCACAGATGATATTTGTGCATTTGCAGTCCATGCTGATGAAGTCCATAAGAGCCAGCCTTGTGATCTCTGCTCTCTGGCATGCCCAACTTGGAGATTCTTGTTGATGGCCAGCACATGGCGCGACATCTGTGGCCAAGGCTGGGTCACCTCACAGCGTGAGGACAGCTGGCAAAAAGGGCTCTTGCAATGGCAGGGTCTTCATTACTGTGAGATGGGCTGCGGTGGTATGTGGATGCTGGCATCTCACTGGCTTTAAGGCCAGCAGCTAATCAGGGAGGAATTATCGTCAACAAATTTTTTAGGTTTGAGATGTAGTTGAGGAAGTGCTTAATGCTGGTAAAGTTGCTTTATGTAGGAGACAAGGAACTCTTAAAGGGCTGCAGGAAGGGGCTGAAAATGTCTTTTACACTGACAGCTTAGGGTCAGCCAACACCAGAAGGCCTTCAGGCTGCTATTGTCTGCTTAGCATTTTGGCAACGTACAGAAAAAATGCCCAGTTTTTCTGGCATTTCTGAAGCCCAGTGCTTCAGTTGGTGGTAATCAGGTGTCTAACCTACCAATGTGGGCAGTGGGAGCTGAAGATCATATGAACATAGAGCCCAAACTTAGGTACTGGGGCAAGCTTTGCTCCGTGTCTCTCTGAGCACCCAATTCCACAAACTATATGAAACTTTTTTTTTTCCAGTTTCCAGAAACTTGAATAAAACAGTGCTTGCCAGCACCAGCTTTGTAGGAACCCTGCTCCAAGCAGCTCTCATAGGCAAAGCCTGGTTATCAAGAGTGAGCAGCAGGCAGAGGAGAGCCTGGCTCCTGAGCAAAGGGTTGCTTGTGCCTTCAGAAGAACATGCTAGAAGCCACGATGTGCCTTGGAAGGAACAGGGATCGTATTTCAGCTTCAGATTTTAGGCACACGTTGTGACAGCCCGCGGCAGACATGCCAGGAACTTCATTCCATAAATCACATTTCTTGCAAAGGAGGCCTCTGTGCTCGGTAGTAGTAGCGTTTGTTTCTTCTTTTTCTTGGCTGCTTTGCTTGGAAGTGGTGTAAAGACTTAACCCTGGTGAGAAGGACCTGCAGAGAAATAATGGAGTATGTGAGAGCTCCGGCTTTTGCCTTGTTAAATGAAACTCAGTCTATATAAACACCCTTGAAAAAACCCACTGGTAACGCTGCAAACACAGGATTCAGCAGCGGGCTGTTTTCATTTAGATTTTTGGCAGCATTTTTAACAAGAATATGTTTTTTTGTGACTTTCAAACCAGACACATCATCTTGGATGAACTATAATGGTAATAAAAGCATTGCAAATATCTCTATTTCTAACCCAGGTTTTGCTGGAAACATCTTAATGCTTAGAGGAGCAATGGAGCCTTCCTGTGTAGTAAGAACTTGCTTAGAAGTGCAAGTGCATTCCTGGTTTTGCTCACACCCCGGCTTCGCTCTTACTGTCCCTCCCTTGGTTTGCTCAGTGCCTGCCACACCGTCTTGTTACGGATGGCTTCTCCTTTCATCTACCCCTACTGCAGAAACTTCAGAAGCTCGTGCCCTGGTGTACCTTGCCTTTTCCTTCTGAAGTATGTGGTGTGTTTGCTATGAGAGTGTTTCGTATACATTATGACTTGTTGGAGGAGGAAAGTCTGTTCAGGCAGCTGCTGAGGATGAGGAAGGTCATAGCTGCTAGGATAGAAGATGTTGCAGTCTCTGGAGCAAGCTCTGCTTTGAACAGGGCTGTAAAAGTATTTTGCAAATAACAGTGTGTATATATAGAAGTACATTGTTCAGCTTGGCTATAGTGGTAATCCTAATAAGTAAATAAATGGTGGTGGAGAGAGTGGGTGCTCCTGTTAAATAAACCTGTTTGATGGTGACTGATGCGTGCAGCAGATATGAGCAGATATGAGGCTGCAGTTCAAAGTTCCTGCTGAACCCACCAGCTCTCCCAGCTGCCTGCTGCAGCCCTCGGCACGTAGATCTGGCTCTGCAGTCAGGGTGGGAATTGAAGAGCAAGCTTCTGGGGGCTCTCCTTTTTGACTCCATACTGACAGCTTGCTTCCAGGCTCAGGTGTTATCTCAACTTACCTGTGCCTCTCTGCTGGACTCTGCCTGTTCTTCTGTCCAAAAGATGGTGAAGGCCACCTGTGCCTGGGGGTGCAAGTCCTGGTTTGTTCAAGCACAGCATTCTTCTACCCCCAATTACTGAGCAGCCTACAGAAAGGCAGTGAGGGTTGGTCACTGGATTTAGTGTGGGCAGGTTCTGAGTTACTGTGATCCATTTATTCTATGCAGTACTGAAAGAACGTAAAGAAGCATTGAAAAGTCCCAATTTCCAGAGTAAGGTGTACTCTCTTGCTGTAGAAATGAGAAAAATAAGCAAGTCTTCTCTGCCTAAAAATAACTGAGAATGGTCAGGAACTGGCTGAATGGGGAGAGCGGGGACATGTCTTAGGTAAGGCAACAGCTCATACCCAACCAGTAAGGCCAGTGTTTTATAGTGCCTGGAGGTGGCTGAAATATGTTGCAATCCTCTTCCACTCTTTAACACGTGAGAAGCAGTCTCTGTAGTGCAATGCCAAGAAGTACATCTTCTTAATATGAAAATGATTACAAAATGCAGAATTCTTGGATCCACAGCTGTCTCAGAGCAAAACACATTTGCTTGTTGTCAGCCTTAATAATCATGAGCTGAGCGTGGAAAAAAAAATTGCGTCTTTCACAAAAACACTGGGATTACAAGAATTATAGCTAAAGGCATAATAATCATCAGGATCTCACCAGTACCTCAGATACCTTCCCTTAACTAAAGCACAGGCTTGCTGTCTGTGATGGTCCAGATTCAATATCTCACCACACAGCTGCTTGTTACCAGCACGTGGCTTTCAGGTGGTGATGAATCACAGACTGCTGCAGCGTCTTTGAGCGTCACAACATGAAGAAGGAATGAGAGTGCACTGATGTTGTACCCGTCGCTATTTCGCCCTGCACGGTGTGTCGCAGGGCACGTGGGAAGTTAACTTTGTGGTGTGCTCTCACCCAGAGTTGCAAGGCAGCCGCTCTGCGTGGCTGCTACCCAACGTCGAGCTGCAACATGCAGGAGGCACCCAGGCACACCTCTTCGCCTCCCCTTTCACCTCTCACTGCCTTCGTGCTCAAATATTGAATGGAAAATAACGATCAGGTGCTGTGTTGTTTATTTTCAGATTTTCTGTGCCAAGCACAACAAACATTCCCCGTGCTGTGAAGCAGAGGTGGTCACAGAATCAGCCTGCTCACAGTGTGTTTTCCTGCTGGTCTGTGACTACGCTTGGCTCTGTCTTTGTGCATTTTGGGCCCACGGTGAAGACAGCAGCTCTGTACCTGTGTGCTGTGAGCTTCAGCATTGCTTTCATCTTGTTTGATAGTGTTTGGTGTGATGTAGTCTGTTGGAAGGTGGGATGGGGGCTCTCGCTGGGGCTGTTGCTGATAGTCCTAGCATAGTGCTAGTGCAGGGAGCTGCTGGAACATAACTTTCCTCTGCATGCTTTTGGTACTACTTCGTGTCTGCTTCTGTAACCATTTGCTGCAAATCACCTCCCTCCTAAACCCACTGAGCTGTTTAATTAAAAAAGAAAATTGTTGCAGTAATGCTATGCTGGTTTGGTGACAGGTGACAGGATGAGGGGAAATGGCCTTAAGTTGCACCAGGCTAAGTTTAGGTTGGATATCAGAAAAAACTTCTTTACAGGAAGGGTTGTTAAGCACTGGAATAGGCTCCCCAGGAAGGTGGTTGAATCACAGTCCCTGGATGTGTTTAAAAACTGTTTGGATGTGGTGCTCAGGGACATGATTTAGCAGAGGGTTGTTAGAGTTAGGATAGTATGGTTAGGTTGTGGTTGGACTTGATCTTTAAGGTCTTTTCTAGCCTGAGTGATTCTATGATTCAACTCTAGGCTTTGCTGGGGGAGATGAAGAGGGTTACAGTGTATGGAGGTAACCTCTGAGAACAAGGGCTCAGTGGTGGGAACAAGTCCCATCAGCACTGCTCTGTGCGGGGTGAGGGGCTGCAGTGCTGCTCTCACCTCCGAGTGCGAGCCTGGAGCCACCAGCAGATTTGGGGCTGTGTTGTACCTGCTGTCGGTCAGGTGGAATAGCTGGTATGTGCTGGGAGTATGCTTACCCCACTAACCATGGGTTAGTTTCTTCCAAATGTTAACTTGGTCTAGAGAAAAGAACTGACCATCATTTTGGTTACTTGGGAAATCACTCTGTAGTAAACTTATACTACGTCTTATTCTGTGCAAACCCTCTATGTCAGCTTGAGTGTCACCCCAGTTTTCTCTGTGTGGACACTCCATTTGTTCAAGGCTGCCTATGTGGGGAAAGGGCTCTTTAATGAGCCAATCTTATAATGAGGTTCTGTGGCTGAAAGCTGAAGCTGAAGAATTCAGGCCAGTAATAAGGTGTGCATTCTTGGCCACTGGAGAATTTAATATCTGAAAAAATTTGCCTAGGGACATGATGAATTCTCTCTTTGAAAACTTAAATTAAGATGGGGTTATTTTTTTCTAAACAATCTGGTTCAACCAGAAGTTATTGTCATGGTGCCGGAGCTACTGGGAGCAAGTATATGACCCAGGCAATGTAAGAGTTCAGACTAGACCCTGCAAGCCTCCACTTGGGTGAAATACAACATTAGAATGGTGTATTAAAGCACTGCTTACCTTAGTGTTTTGTATCTTAGCTAATTCGACCTCTCCTGTAAGAAGTGGGGGGTGGGGGGGTAGGGAAGGGGGAAGAGAAGAAATGACGTCTGAATTTTCATGTGGGATGCATATTTACTACTTTGCCTATTCCTCCAAGAACTGCATTGACATTTAATGTGTTTGATCTAAAAGTCACTGGATCACCTTTGTAACAGCTTTCAGACTTCTTTTCTTGTCCTGGGGAATGGGATATTGCCTACCTGGTAGAATACCAGAGCAAAGGGATAATTTACCAGGAAATACCCCAGGCCAAGCAATGAACTGCACAGTACAGCAGCCTTCTTTCTACTCATTTTCCTGCAAAAACAATCCATGTGTTTAAGTATTTCAGGAATGCAAAATAAAGTAATGGTAATGACTTTGAGCCATTAAGAAGTATATTTTTCTACTCTTCCCTTAGCGTACCACTGCACAGAAGGGAGCTTCACAAAAGCCCTTGTGTCTGGTGTGGCTCAGAACTCCCTGGCCCCAGTGCTGCTCCTTAGGCCAGCTTTGCTGTCCTTCCTCCTCCTAGCACCCCACAGTGCAATTGTAGCTGCGTTCAGACCTCTGCCTCAGCAGTTCCTTGTATCCGTGATTGACTGCAGCTTAGCCAGGACCAGTATGGGCACAACTGGAGATGACAGTGGACTACTGGTAATGCCTTGGGGTGAGGTCAGGAGTGAGCAGTGTCTGTACCACAGCTGTGCTGAATGGTTAGCATTGGGTTTTTGATGAGAAAGAAGGAAGAGGAGAGAGAGAACGTGATCTTTGTTTGTTGTAACCCCATAGGGGCATCACCTGCAACCCAGGATTACTCTGCATACTCTTGGCACTGTACAGATCTGCTAAATTGATTGATAATGATGATCTAGATGAACCCTTGTGCTATTACTGATAATACTAAACTAGAAGGAGCTGCTGACACCCCTATAGATAGAGGAGCTTTGCAGAAGGGTCTTGACAGGCTGGAGGGATGGGCAGTTGCCAACTGCAGTAAGTTTCACAGGAGCTAGTGCTGGATTCTGCACTTGGAGTGGGGCAGCCCTGGCTAGATGTACAGACTGGGGGACAAGAGGCTGGAAAACAGTCCTGTAGAATGGAATCTGGGGGTTCTGGTTGACGGACAGCAAGTTGAATCTGAGCTGACAGTATGCCCTGGCAGCCAACAGGGCCAACCACACCCTGGAGTACACCATTCCCAGCACTGCCACTGGAGTGAGGGAAGGGGTTGTCCTTCTCTGTTCTGTGCCAGAGCTCAAGGAGTGTTGGGATGCTGCTCTCAGACATTGGGTTTGGGTGGTGCTGTATGGAGCCAGGGGTTGGGCTCAGTGCTCCTTGTGGGTGCCTTCCAACTCGGGATGTCTATGATTATTTTAGCTGTTCCCTCATGAGAACCCTGAAGAAAAAGGAGAAGATAGGCCCATTTGCATGGTTTATTAGACTCTTCTCTGTCACTAATGATAGTGGTGAATGAGCGCATGCAGGAGCTGGGGACTGCAGAACTCGACTGTCTTGTATGTGAACTGAGGAGTCTTTTGTTAAGACTCTACAATTAGTACGTAAATCAGGTGAAATCTATGCAGTTATTTGAATATGTCCCAGGATTTTACATTTTAAATTTCTTCTGTTGGCTGGCTTGACTAGCACTCAAATCATGTCACTGCAGCTCTATCAGATTCCTGTTGTACTTTAGGAAACAATTTTAATTAATGTGGATTAGTTTAAAATTCTTTTGCTATAAACAGTTCAGAATTAGAGAAGTGAGTTAGCTGTTTACTTCAGGTGATGTCTTATGAAAAGCAGGTAATGCTCAAGGGTTTAGACACTGAAAAATTATTCTTTGATTTTTTTTTTTTAATAAAGTGAAAGTCAGGAGCCATCATTTTGACTATACTAAATTATTCTTCATTATGTATAATGCAACTTCACAAATTCATATGGATTTTTAAAGCTTATTGTCCAACATTCATTGAAAGTAACAAAAGTACAGACCTGGGAGCTCTGCTGGTTGGGATCCCTGGCTGGAGCTCCAGGCTGGCAGCTGGGAACATCCTTGTGTTTTGTCTCTGTCTTTCATCAACAGAGAGCAGCAGGATGGCTTTTAAAGGTTGTAGCTCACCTGGAGGCACATGCTAATTTGGGAGAAAACCCTAAAGACATGCAAGGCATTGATTTAGACCATGAAGTTCAAAACATTGATGAGAACTTCGCATAGACCATCTTTGCTGGGCAGATGTTTCCAAATCGGCCTGAGACAGACTCTGCTGCTTGGTCAGTAATTATTTAATGGAACAAACAAACAGTTGATCTTTACTGTCCCAGCCTTGACTTTGGCTCTCTGTTCTTCAGGCTTCACTCCAGAGCAAATCTTTCTGCTGACAAGTTCTCAGTAATGTTTCACGTTTTTGTCATGGTCTAACATATTTCTTCAAGGAATACTTTTTTTCCCCCTTTGTATCAAAAGGGGAATATTCACCTAAAGAGAAACTAAATGAGGAATGGGGATTTTTATGTACGTTCTCTCAGGTTAAGAAACTTATCCTTGTGTTTGAGTCTTGAAAGATTTTATTGACTTTTAAACAGAACAAAAATACTCTTGATAAGGAGAAGAACACACAGTAAACCTGACAAATATCTCTATATATTTCTAACTTCTGTTTTTAACAATCAAGGCAATCGTTTAACTTCCAGTAGATAAGGTGCATGCAATGGCAAGGAGCCTTCAACAAGGGCACAGTAGATGTTATTGCCAAACGGCTGCCGACCGATGGCTTCTTTTGGTGTTTTTGTAAGATGTAGAGGGCCTGGGTGCTGGATACGTGCCAACACTGTTAGAGATAGCCCCATCTCAAAGCAGTCTTTAGTGTCCCCAGACCAGATATGGCACTGTAGAGAGCTGTGATGCTGGCATTAGACTCAAAGTCACGTCGGTTGTTTTTGCCAGACATGGCAAGGAGGGTCATCAACTGGAACATCCATCAGGTGTGACCCTTGGGATATGAGCTCCTTTGTGATGAAGAGCTTGTCACATATAACCTCTCCATGCATTGATGCTGCTGCTAAATACTCTGCCTTGCACTGATGCTGTATGAGTAAAGGAAGTCATGGTTCTGAGGGGCTCCACAGCAGCAGGGTCCACTCAGTAGGAAGAGGCCAAAGCAAATGCACATAACCGAGCCCTCCTTCCTGCGTGTGATATTTGAATGGAAAACTGATCTCAGGGAGATTATATACCCTGCCCTCACACAGAAATAATTTCCATTGCTTATCTGCGAGCCCCTCTGATGAGCCGAAGTCAAATATTACACTTTAAAAGACAATTACGTGTCCTTCACTTCCTCGAGCCCCTCAAAAGCCAAACAGCACTATCTAATCTAAACCACCCCGGCTCTTCTCCAGCCCCTCAGACATATGCTGCACATTATGTTTCTACAGAAATCTATTGCAATCTGGCTCAGCAATCCCTTTGAAGTCCTCGGGAGCTTATCTGTACTCCAGTGAGACAAGGTGTGTCTCCCGGGCAGCTTGCATGCGGCCGCAAAGCAGCAATCTACCCAGAGGCCACAGGTGCCTGGGTTTTGTTTTGTTTTTCTGAGTATCGAGAAATCCCCAGAATCCATCCCAGAATGAAGGGCTGCATCCTGAGGCTGTCACTTTGCTGAGGGTGCTCTTGAGCATGAGAAGGGCTACAGTGTGGGGCACATCACGGTGTCCCGCAGGCTGAGGCACCAAGTGCTGCCTTACACAGGGCAAGAAGAAGTGAGCTGCAGATGCTTTGTGCCCACACAGCTATGGGTTCCCTGTCCTGGGGTCCACGGAGCCCTCCCAAAAAGTGATGGATGGTTCACTGCCACAGCTCAGCAGAAAAAAATATATCAGACATCAATCTTTAGGTGAAGATGGCCATGCAGGTCTGTTTATGTAGGTTTAGGGCTGTTCTCGTTACATTCTTGAAACTACTGAGGTTATCTTGTAATCCATCTGAATTACAGCCTGTGACATTTTAAGCTAATTCTCAATCCTGTTGCATTTAACTATTCTTTCCCTCCGGCCTCCCTGTATGTGTAGGAGAATGCACATTGTTTTTTGAATCGCCTGAATGTCTGAGGTCTATGCATTAACAAATGGAGACAGAGCCCTCCTTGAGAACAGAGATTTGGAGGGGGCTGATAAGACCTTCCTGAAAGGTGACAGCTTTACAGTGCTGGTCTTGGGCTGGAGGAGGGCTCAGCTAAGCAGCACTCCTGCTTATTTTCTGAATGATTTGAGTGAATGCATGTCTCTATCTGTGTTTAGAGAGTGGCAGTACTGACAATGGTGTTTATTTATCCACAAGATACGCATCATGCAAACAGCTGCTTCTCCCCACAGCTCTGTCTTCAGCCCCAGCAGACCACCCCTGGCACCCAGTGAGCACAGCCCCCTCCTTGGGAGGCCGCAGCAATCTGGGCTGCCTCTCCTTGAGCAAGAAGCACACTGTTAGGCATCTCTGCTGCATGAAGCAGAAGGATGTTCTGCCAACCACGCACTTTCTGCTAAGTGTCTCCAAACACTTCTTTGGCTTGCCAGCCAGCACCTTCCTGGGTGTAAACAGATGGATAAATCTAACTTGCACCACGTGTCCCAAAGCCTTTTCTGCAGTGTCTGTTTGCTGCTCAAGTGACATATTTAAAAAGCAACAATAGTCCTATCTGCCTCTGAAGGACCCAGAACTGCTTCTGGCTATGAGCATTTCCCATTGCTGGAGCTCTGTGCAGCAAGCAAGAACAAGCTTTTGGGAGATTCTTTTTTTCTGTATTGACTTTAATTTCCTTCTCTCATCATTAATGGGAGAACTTCAAATGGCTAACAGCTTTGTCAGGTCTTGTGCAAGCCGTAGGGAGCCTTCTCCTTGGTCTGTTTGGTGAATGTCTCAGCATCTCATCACTGAAACCTGGATGTGACATCTGAGGAGTGGGCAGATTTCCCTGGAGGACAAAGCAACTGTTCAGGTTGGATATTAATCTCTTCTCAGGAAGATTGGCAATGCACTGGCACTGCTGCCCAGGGAGTGGTGGAGTTACCGTCCCTGGAGGTGTTGAAGAACCACAGAGATGTGGCACTGAAGGACGTGGTTAATGGGCAAGGTGAGAATGAGCTGATGACTGGATTTGATGATCTTAGTGGTCTTTTCCAACCTTAGTGATTCTATCATCTGGATCTCTCTCATGTGATGGAATCACAGCATGATTTTCCTCTGGGATCTTTTGCAAGCCACTGCCTGCAGCAGATGGGGTTAACCAAAGGGATAACAGAGCATCCTCTGCTTTAGAAGAGCCAAAGCATTCTCATTCCTGGTGAACTTTTTGTCACTGTCCTTTTGATTGCTATAGGAACCATCACTTGCAACTCTCACAAGCTCTGTTTTCCTTCTTAAACAAGATCCAAACCTGCACTTCTACCCTGCATGGAATTAAAACCCTTCTGGACATTAACCTGCCTAGGCAGTCACTGGCATTGCTACACCATGCTGTTTCCATGCACATAATTTTAAGTTCACGTGAATCTAATGCTGACTATTGCTTGTAGTTACTGGTGTCTCTTTGAGGAGGCAGGGTTAAACAGTGCATTATTCCTTATCTGTAAGTAAAGCTTTCTCTGTTGAGCACAATTCCAAATGCAGCTCCTTTGCTTTTGGTTTAATTTTTCACTGTTTGCTTTCCCCCTCCCCACTCCCTCTTCGTTGTACTGTGCAGATCACAGTAGTTCCTATTTAAAACATTTCAGCCTCTCTGTTTTCCAGACTTTAATTGGGAGCCTGTTGCTACATGCTGAGCAGGGTAAGACTAAGTCTTTTCCCCACCC